>JAYMSW010002256.1:0-14227 GCA_036897725.1 Erodium texanum | reverse complement strand
GGTCCTTACACTGCAGTACACGTGTACTTGCCATGAACGGCTGTTCCCAAGAACGCTCGCATAAATACTCGTCTTTTCTCTCTTCTTATTTGCCCCCGAGTACTCTTCTCTCCTCCTGCATCCCGTGTGCCAAAACCTTAAGGCGTCTCCGCTGGACCTTTCCTCCGACCCTCCACCGTTGAGCCTCCTCCCCGGTAAGCTTCCGTTCCCCCCCTGCATTGCTCGTTTTTCGAGAAACATCACTTTGGCCCAGTTTTGATTTTTTCGAATCAATAAACCGGACCTTTCCTGTTGATTTTTAAGGGTTCTGTAGCAAAAGCTAGGGCTTTGATGTCATGGGCCTTATGCTTGCATGTTATTTAGTCGTATGGGCGTCGGAGTGCATGCAGCTCGGTTTGGTTTTGGGGGAAAAATGAAATGGGAAAACGATGGAAAGGTGTATCTTTTGTTGGAAACGGATTTGTAGTTCTGGTGGTATCATAGGAAGGACCAGGGCTTGAATTTGAAGTGAAGGTTGTGCAGTTAGAGAGACTCAGAAAAAAGTTGATCAGAACCACCCAGAGCTTTTATTCTGTTTCTTTGCTTTTTGGTAGATTATCACCAGCACTAAGTGTCTGTTCTTGTATGCTGAGATTATTTTACTACTATTCACTGATTAACAATATAATTTTATGTTTTGGCAGTAAAATTGATTTAAGTGAGATGGAAGATAGTCTTCAGCTGACAAGAGATTCACCAGATAGTATGGATATTGAACCAGTTGGTGGTAGTATCCAACAGCAGGTATCCACTTTGACTAAGAAGGCTCATGAGCCCAATGAAAATGAAAATGGGAAATCATGTGTTCCAGGCAGTGCTGATGATATGAAAGTTGATGATGATGGTCCAAAAGAATTACCTGAGGGCAGCATCAATAACAAAGACACTGATGTTCTAAAACCGAATGAAGCTGTTAAACCCATTTTCTCTATACCATGTAATATGAAGGTACAAGCTGTGGATGTCCTCACCAAGAAACCAAAGACTGGACAAAATGATGTTGAGGTACTACAACTATAATAGGAGAGAGTGAACAAGTCTTAGCAGACTACAATGGTAAAAAACTTGTGGTCTGCCAAGTATCTTAGGGATTGTTTGAAACAATTATTTCTTCTGTGGATTGCAGGTGGCTGAGGCTGATGATGCAGGAACAGAAGAGGAGCAAGCTGCATTTATGGCGGAGCTGGAAAGTTTCTACAAGGGAAAGTCCTTGGATTTTAAACCCCCTAAGTTTTATGGAGAGCCACTCAATTGCCTGAAGTAAGTTTACTTAACGTTTTATTGCCAGGAACTGTGTTCGTCCGTTTTATGTTTGGGCTAACGACTTTGTATATTCTGTATGACATAGGTTATGGAGAGCTGTTACTAAATTGGGTGGCTACGAGCTGGTATTTTTGCATATTGTTTTCATGTCATGTTTCACATAAGCTTCATGTAGTAATGGTTTTTGTTTCATGCATGCATGTTAGAATGTGGAGGGATGAATAACTTTTGTGGCCCACAATTTTTGAATTTGTGACATGCCCCTTTCATTGGGAATTATCAAAGCATATGATAGGAAAGTTAAGAACTCGTAGCTCAAGTAAAAATGTTTGATGAGTAGATATGATAGTGTTACAGAACTTTCCATAACAGTCGTTGGTTTTACTTCATCTAATAATAGATGATAAAAACAAAGCCGAGGGAGAAATAATTATTTGAACTTAAATTACACGTGCATCCATAGTGCATAGTATATGGTGTGGTGAAAAGTGAAAGAAGTTAAGTGGAGCGTTTTATCCTTAGTAGAGTTAGGCAAAACTTGGCTAAATCAGAATTCGAGTGCTGGGATCTGGACTAGGAAATAATAGAAAAGGCGCACATGTACAGAGCTTATGCTACCACAACCTTTGTGACTGCATAATAGGAATAGCATAATATTTACTGCCCAGGTGGAAATGTAATACATGAGACTCACTTTAATATTTGGAAAGTTTAGCTGCAGTGACATTTATATGTTTCTCAATAACTTCAAAGTTGCAAAAACCTTTTAATGTGATGGACTAAAACTTACAGACCCATATGCTTATTATTTAACTTTGCATTGTTTAAAGAAAGTGAGAGTACACTTTTTAGGTGAGTTTTTGTGAAAGAATAGCATTGTACTTTTGAACGCTGCCATATGATGTGATGCTACCTTATGGGTTTTTTTTCCCCGATTTTTAGAATCAGTCAGGTTATTTTCTTTCTAGTAGTAGGTTTGACCAACTTAGAGGGTTTATTAAAGACCGACTTACTGATCCCATCTGAGTATGGCTTGTTTACTTGATGAACTCCTCCTTATCTATTTAAGTGACTTAAATTGATGCAGAGAGCCACAAAACGTTACTTCACTCTTGTAACTTCATGGTTATCTATAGGTGACTGCTTCCAAGCTGTGGCGACAAGTAGGAGAGTCTTTCCACCCCCCTAAGTAAGTGATAACATGATAAGTCTCTAGTTACTGTTACAATTCCTTTGTATTTGCCATCCAATGGGACTTGGACATTGTAGGTTCTCTATTTATTTATTTTCAAAATTCCTTGGTATCATGCTTTTTTTGGCTTCTAAGCTGCAGATGACGACATTTTACCTCTACTTGTTTCTAATATTTCGTTCAACTCTTGACTTAAACTACCACATGGTGTAATCCTGTCTCTCTCAGGACCTGTACTACTGTCTCGTGGACCTTCCGCATTTTCTACGAGAAGGTAATGGTTATTTAGTTGGGGCAATATTACTACAGTCTCATATGGTATCCGGCCATTTGAACATTCCCTGATCAGTACAATTGAGCTCTCATAAAGAGGCTTCCAACACATATTCCTTCATTTGAATGTTTGTTTCTAGTGTCTTCCAATTTTCTGTTTGTGCAGGCTCTTTTGGAATATGAAAAGCACAAAGTCTAAAGTGGCGAGCTTGAACTCCCTCTTTCACCATTCCAGCAGCCAACTAGTGTTGAAAAAGAAGTATGGTTCATTTCATCACATATTTGTACTTTGATTTCATTTTGGTTCATCCTTATTCAATGCAATTATGTATACTCAGTCCATGTACTAATGCATGGTTTGCAATGAAGAAGGTGCCATATGGTGTCAACCATTCATTATATGTTCTAGTGAGTCACACTGGACAGGATTTGGGTATATGAGGAGTGTGCAGACACAGGAAGGTTGCTTGAGTCTTTACTATTGGTAGGTTTAGACAATTTGAATAAGGTTTTCCTTTATTCTGGTTATAGGAACTATAGAGGGTATATACTTACATGGACTTTTGTGTATGGAGCTTCGTATGATGACCTTTCTACATAGAGAAAAAGTTATGGTAATTTTTAGTGTCCCCTGAACTTACTTTGAATCCACATAGGTTCAAGTATCGTAGGAGGAAAGACTTATGTACAATCTCATCAAGTAAACCCCACATAGTGTTTATTGTTATTTGGGTGAACGCCACTTCTAGTTTTATTTTATGCAAGTCTTTTCTAGATTAATTTGAGGTAAGAGAACTATTATCCATTTATTTTGAATAGTTACTTATGAATGGAAGTTCCTTGTACTTAACTGAGATAAATAGATTCCGGGATAATGATGGCTATATGTCTCGACCTCTTTTATAACTAACATTCCAAAATTGTAATCTCTTATGCAAACAACCTCATAAAGTTACAGTTTGAAAAGCATTTATTAATTTTTTTGAAGTGATTGAGATACATGAAATTGAGGTGATGGGAACAATTAAACAATTCTATAGTAGTTTGCTTCATTAATGGTATTTATTAAGTGACAGATATACACATGCCTAATACTTCACTTCAAATGGTTGCTAAGATATGGTTTATGTGGTTTTGCAGTTGAATGCTTATGTTCTCTGGTTCTTCTCTTCAAAACTTCATGTATATTTTGTTGACTCAGGAACTAAACTCCTGAAGTGTGTTGTGCAGGCTAATACTTACCAAACTCCAGTATCTGGCAGGGCAAGAAGAGATGCTGCAGCTCGTGCTATGCAGGGTTGGCATGCCCAACGATATGTTGGATATGGCGAGGCTGTTAAGGTTTTTCCAAAACTCTAACCTAGTGTTAATTGTTTTTATTTGTTTGGTTATATGCAATACACCATGGTTTCCTTGTCTTATTACTTTGGTGCTCAGTTCAGTTTTGCAATGGTTTAATTTCTGATCTTCTTCTTTGATAGGATAAGAGCCATAACTCCTCGATGAAGCGTGAAAAGAATCTCAAAAGTATTGGTATACTCCTGTACAAATAGTTATTCTCATGTGGACTGTCATTTTAAACCAACATGTATTCTCAATTTGTGTATGTGTCAGGTGTGCAGAAACAGAAGACGCCATCAAGTAAATCAGAACATGCTGTGAAAGCTGTACTTCCGATAATAGCTGATAAGCAGTTGAGAATACTGAACACATATTTATGAATTAACTGATATAGCATGTCCTAACTTCATTTTAGATTGAGTTGCCAGTCTTGCCATCTGTGCTTATATTCCTTATTAGTTGAAAATAATTAAGTTTCTTTGCAAGCTTTTTCTATAACATTTATGTTGGTTTCTTTTTGCACGTGAAAGTCAAATTATCAAAAAGATTTAAGACATCTGGTGTTCTTTCAGTAAAAAAACAACTGTTGAACAGTCATTAAATTTCTTGTAATTTAAGGCACACATAGAGAAGAGGGTTCTTATTTCTGAGCATATTTGAAACCCTCCATTTCAGATCAGTAGTTATTTTTTTGTGGTTTGAAATGGTAGTCATTTGTTAGTCACCCAACTCCTTTATCTGGCTAGTGGGAACTGATAATAGAGCGGTGATCAACACTCCTGACCATAGTAGCAATAATTACACAACTAGAAAAAGAAAGCATAAGTGTAAATAGGATGAAGAAAAAAAATTGATACAGAGAAATCTATACTAGGGCCATATCAAATTTTGCTTTGGTAAGGGTTCTTTAGTTATTCATTATGTATTTTTTGTCAAAGGAACACTGAGAATGTTTTATGTATTTATTTGTTCATTGTAGGCTGGACGTTACAATTGCAGATGTTGGATCTCCTGCTGACTGGGTGAAAGTCAATGTGTGGGAAAGTGTGAGTCTGTTTTTCCTCTTCTTTCTGCCTTGGCAATTGCACCGTTTTATCAAAAATATTTTTCTTGAAATGTAACTAGTTTTTAAACAGAAGGATGGCTTTGAGGTATATGCTCTAGTCCCTGGGCTTCTGCGCGAGGAAGTAAGCACATTCATTAAGCCCTCCTTTCTATTCATTTAATAAAGCTGATTCTCTTATAGGGTATTATTTACTGATTCTGAAGCCGTGATTGGGCTCCCTTCGGAGACAGTTGATCTACAATTTGTTTAGAATTAGTAGTGGAAGTCGAATTCGTTGTGTTTTGTTGGAATCCAATTTTCCATGTACTGAAGCTTGAGGAATAACTATGTATAGATGGCTGGTAGAAAATATCCAGTCTGCACGTACGCCTTTTAAAGCGGGGCTAATTTTGTTTATCTTCTAAACTGTTGGTAATACTGCATGCATGTAATTTTTTTTTGTACTCTTGCATTTGGTGATTAAGGTTCAACACATGATGTAACACCCTATGATAGATTGATTTGTCTGATGAACCCCGATAATTTCCCACCATTTCTTAAGTTTAACAGACATAAATGTCTATCATATCCTAGGGTATAGGGGTAGGAAAGACATAAAAACTCTTGTCATCATGGAGATGATGACATCAGATTGAATAGAGTAGAGGAGATTGGAGAGTGCGAGCAGGGGATTCAAAGGACTGTTGCTGTAGTATTGGTGGGGAAATGGCTTGGCTGTTATTGTTGTATACACTGATATGTGTATATAATGTGCACACATATGCTCACATGGACATGCATCTATGATTCATATTTATCATCATAATCATCATTTTGATGCAGTGGCATCCATCGAGACAGTTACTTGTCATACTTATTGGATTTCTTGTGTTTTACTACATGGTATTTATGTTTTGATTGACTCAGGTACGCATTCAATCAGATCCAGCTGGACGACTGGTTATAACAGGTAAACCGGAGCAGCCAGACAATCCTTGGGGCATCACACCGTTTCAGAAGGTATTTCTTTGATGATTTAATTAACTATGGAACACATAGTTACGATTTATGCCAGCTTTAATTTAGCAATGTAGTGCCCCATGAATGCTCGAGCATGGGGACACCTGTGCTGTGTGTAGATAAGTAATTGCTTGGTCTTTAATCTTTAGTAATGTACCCTCAGTGAAATCTGGTAAAAAAAAGTCAACAGTATCTTCTAACTTCCCTCTTATTGGTTGCTGTGGTTTTCAGGTTGTGACATTACCAGGAAGAATAGATCCTTTTCAGACATCTGCTACTGTTAGTCTGCACGGCTGTCTCTTTGTGCGTGTCCCATTGGAGCAAAGGCTTGATTAAGCTATAATGACAGCGACTTTCTTCTATTAGGCCCAGGATCTCAAACACGGACGTACAGTATATATATTTATTAGAAACTGCATATTGGTGTGGACATGACCTTTTTCCTTTTAACAAACCTTTCCTCTTATGATATTTACTGCATATACAATTACTGTTAAATATTCAAATGTGAGTCTCTACCTCGCATAAGATAAGATAAATAGAGTTTAAGAGGAGTTGATGACCCACGACCTATTAGACTTGTCTTTTGGTCCGAAATGTATATCGTTCATGTAGGAAAACCAAGTGAACCAACAAGTGCAGAGATATTATTGGAGCAGACAGAGTGGATGATCCTGGATCAAGCGGGGTTGACCGTTACTTATATATAGCATCCAAACAAACAAGGTCTTAGGTTTTGTAGGTTGTTTTAGGCTACTAAGAGATTCATATAGTAGACTAATGATTGGTGGTGGAGTGGGTTGCATGTGTCACATTGGTTCCACTAGCAATGCCTTATAGTTGTGTTCGGGAATCTTTTGTCCACTCTACACCTGAGTCGGAGACAAGAATATTAAAGTTAAAGCACGATTGGAACGGGAGATCCTGGAAGTCACTTTGTAGCTGTATTTGATGCTGCACTTGCCCGGATAATACAACTATTCTTGTCTTTATCATATGACAAAAGCCTAAGTGCAATGTAGCACTTGTAACTGAGATGATCCTTATTTGTACCCCTCTCAAGGACAATTCACCTATTTGTCTGTTAAATTTAACTCCTACTGTTGTAAAACTTGTTGCATATCCACTTTGATTATAAGGGAGGGAAAAAAAGGCTTAGGTTCATATTTTAATTGAGAAAAAGAAAACACTCCTAGCTGTCGCGTAAAGGATCATATTTGGGGTCCGTGTGTTTAATTTGTTTGTGTGCTCTTTATGACAGGACAACGATCCAACGAAATCTCCACCTTCTTATTATAATATTATAAGAGAAACACTTTCATGTATTGTGACTTACACTTGTCTTTTTAATGACTCTCAGGTGGTTCAAAACCCAATAAGAAGAAGAAGCTTCATATAATCATGAGCCATGAAAGCAGGAGGATGCTGTGTGGGTGGAGGAGGCAGCGTCGCCACCGCCCATCTGGAGGTTTCCGGCTGAAAACCAGGCGGAGGATGTTCGTTCACCGGCTGAGACTGAAGCTGCTGCACTTGGTCAGGTCTCTGATCCTCTGTAAGTGGAACTTCTCCTTTGACAAAGCTGTCAAGTTGCTCAAGAAAGGTACCGTTACTACACAGAATCAAAAGCCTCCTAAAGCCATTACCAGAAGTGGCAGTACTCGTAGCTATTCAGGTAACAAGAAAGTGACTATGAACAGCAGTTCATCCAGATCCTCCGATGATTTGAGCTCGTTTTACGCAGAAGCCATTTCGGATTGTGTAGAGTTCATCAGAATGTCTATTACTGCTACTGCTGCTTCTCCTACTACCAATGATGTTGTTTCTGCAGATGATCAAGAACACAAATCATCAGATGGGACTGAGCAGAAACATGACAGTAGTGTGCTATAGGAGTAATAGTTTCTGTTTTTTTAATTGTGCCTCTACCTATAGCTAGATTTCTTGCTGTCTTGTGCAAGTGAAAGATGGTTTTTCCTCTCTTTTTGTAATGGCTTTTTAATTATGAGTGACTGTGTGAATTAATAATCTTCGTTTTCATGGTCTATGACATTGCTTTAAGTTTACCGACAACTATGAAATTTATACTCTCACTGACTGTTTAACACTGATCAAGATTATGTAAAAACATTCAAAAACACCATCTTCTTAGGGAGTTTCTTTGGATTTCCATTCTAAGTGGGAACGAGAAAGAAAAGACCTCAAGACGACTGTAAAAATCAACATGAACCAGATGTGCCGGATAAAATATGTTCAATTGGATTAATTTTGATACTATGCAAACTTTATTTGACATATTAAGACAAAGTGAACCGGTGATTAATTTTAATTTATGAATGTGTTCTACTCGTGAAAGATATAAATTTTGGTTAATTGTAAGTGTTTGCTCATATGATTTATCCATAAGTACATACATTTTTGAATTTTCATTAATAGATGTCTACCAAAGTTTTGTACATTTGTGATCGAGATATATGTGGATCATTATTCATATATCTCAATATTGATGAAACGAGGTGCTTATTATCCACAATAGGTGTGACTTCCTATATGATTGGAAGTCTTGGCTATTATATATATTGTTAGTGGAAAAATTGTCTCGTAAGTTTACACAAGGAGATCATTTTGATCCAACCATCATGCTCAAAATAATTGTCTTAAGTGAGCTGTCAACATTGTATCCTGAAATCTTATAAGACGAACAGCCTCACGTAAAATATACAATACAAGTACGATCTACAATCACCTTTACTATTTAACTTACATCATTTTTCCCGGGCTATGTTTATCAAAACTATACCCAACCATTGTGCAAAAAGATGTAATATTTGTCTAACATCGAATAATTGTGAGGAAGAATATGGAAAGAGCGCTGGAAGTTCTGTAGACATGGAAACTATAAGACTTAACTTTGGTAGGATGAAAGACGCTAACCAAATATGATTATGCCAAACAAAAAACTCTCAGGCTAACAACTATAAGCCGTCTTGACAACAGAACAATTTTAAAAAATAAAATCTAAATAGAGTTTAATTACAATAATAATAAAAAAAGACCAAACTTTGCCGCCTGTAAATGTAATAGCGAAGACAACAGTTGGATTCTAGAACCACGTCCGTCCAACCATTTCCGGGTCTAACTGGTCTGCTTTGAATCACTGCGCCAACCGATGAAGCCAAGATGGCACCATCTCAAGTCAAGATGGCACCATCTCAAGTCTTTTAAACCAACATACAACCGAAACTGGGTTTGGCAGACGTTTCTGTTTTTTCATATTAAAAAAATATTATCACTTGTTTATTTTCAGATAAACGTTATAAATATTTTATTAAAGTCTGCATTCACTAACTATATATATATATTAAAAAAAAAAAAAAAAAACTACGACGTTATGTGAAGTATCTTTTCATATAAAACACCTGGAACACACATTATACAGGACACGGTTGAGTACCTTAATTTTCAATTTTCACTCAAAATAAAATAAGTTGATGTATTTCTAGTGGTTAAATAAGCTCGTTTGGTGTTAGTTTTTGTGCAAATAAACTCAGATACTTATTTTGTGGACTTACCTCTTAAATTGATTACAACTTTAATTTTGTTGAAAATAAGTTGTTGGACATGGTTTTAATGACTGCGTCAGACCGGCCCGTAGCCCATTTAAAAATCTAGTGCGTTAAACAGGGATAAGGCCCAGGACTTGGCCCAATAGATATTCTCTTATTCAGTAATAAGTCCAAATGAGCATCTATCCACGGAAACGGTGCTGTTCTGAATTAATGAATCTCCCTGTTATCACGTCGTTCAGATTTCTTTGAGCCGTCCCTAACCAAGAACAAACAAAGGCAATTGCTATGTGAACTAGTACCATTTTTTTGTAATTATCGTTAGTCGGAAAAATTCAAGAGACCCTTCATATATTTAGAAGAATGATATGATGGGATTTTTTTTTTAATCAAAAGAGAGAATGATATTTTTTAAAATTGGTTAGGTCATGTGACGTGATCAAATTTGTTGTCTTTTAGTTAAAAAGTATACATGATACCAACTTCAGATAATTTTTAAATTTACCAAAAGCCACAGGATTATCCTAATTACAGGAAGCCTACATGTATAGCACATTACACCCTGAAACTATTCTATAACTTCGAATTAGATCTATGAATTTGAAAACATAACCTTTGGATAACTTGATGGAAACAGACCGGTTCTTCAGATCTATGCACATATAGACTCGTTCAAATTGGTGTTTCAGCTAAAACTGCGATTTGGGATTACCGACTCATTTAACATGTTTTACAGGTTTAATTACTATTTCAACCTCTGATTAAAAAGCTAAATGATCAATTTTTGTTCGGCGTTAGAAAACTGGAGACAAAATAAACACGTGCTGGTGTACCATTGGGCCGAAATGCGGCGGAACAGTTACTAGGGCCAATTTTACCGAGTGAGGTCCGTATCCAATTCAACGTAAGATTTTAATAATAATAATAAACAACAATGTCTCAACAAATGCACGTGCAGATTTTCTATATGTAAATGCTTACAGATAAGATGAAAGAGTGCACGTGATAGTATACCCACATTTTGTTGACAACATGACATGTCTGGCTGCATGATATATGATGTGTGCTCTGCCTCTGGTTGTATATAAATAATCCACAAGAAGCTGAGGAATCGAATAACATAAACTCTTCATCGGTCGGTCATCAGAGAGAGAGAGAGAGTAACATAAACTCTTCATCGGTTATGGGTATAGAGAAAGGAAGAGTGTGCGTGACAGGAGCTGGAGGGTACGTGGCGTCATGGCTCGTCAAGTTTCTGCTCTCCGATGGCTACACCGTCCACGGAACCGTTAGAGATCCATGTAATCTTTCTCCTTCTTTCATATATACTTGAAATTAACGAATGATTTTAATCTTTGACAATGATTCTAGGTGATACGAAGAACGACCATCTGAAGAAATTGGACAAGGCTTGTGAGAACTTGAGGCTGTTCAAGTCAGACTTGCTGGACTATGATTCCCTCTTCGATGCCATTACCGGATGCATCGGGGTCTTCCATGTCGCCTCTCCTGTTGTTGTTGGCGATCACTCTGTCCTTGACCCACAGGCATGCAATTTTTGTAATAGAGTTCATGTTTGGTAGTACTAAACTAACACTAGTCACGACAACCTTTAATTTGCAGGTCCAGTTGATTGAACCGGCACTAGCTGGTACAACAAATGTACTAAACGCTTGCTCAAAGGCAAAAGTGAAGAAGGTGGTGGTCGTTTCATCTGCTAGTGCCGTTGCATATAACCCGAATTGGCCAAAGGATCGGGTTATGGACGAGGATTGCTGGTCTGATCTCCAATACTGTATATCCACTAAGGTAACATATCTTACCCTAATCTAAATAAAATTAAACTTTACATATACCGACAATGACATGCTGTTAACATTATATATCCCCAGAGATGGTACGGGCTTGCAAAAACCATGGCCGAAATGGAAGCTAGAGACTACGCAACGAAAAGTCAACTCAACATCGTTACGGTCTGTCCATCATTTGTTCTCGGGCCAATGTTGCAACCCACAGTGAACGCTACCAGTTCATTTTTCCTCAACTTTCTTAAAGGCTCGCCCGAATCAGTAGATTTCGGGGCCCGTCCTCTCGTGGATGTTCGCGACGTGGCCGAGGGTCTCATCCTGGTTTACGAGAATCCGGAAGCAGAGGGAAGGTATATATGTGCGTCGTACTCGATCACCACACGAGATTTGGTGGACAGGTTGAAGGCCATGTATCCTCATTACGTTGGCCCCACAAAGTATGTTAGTGTGTGTGTTATAGTAAATTGAAGCCTTTTCTTCTTCTTGTTTTCACGTTTGTGACTATGTTATGACAGTTTCAGCAATGTGGAGACGAGGATAAAGCTGAGCTCGGAGAAGCTGAGGAAACTAGGTTGGAAGGTTAGGACATTGGAAGAGACTATTGCCGATGCAGTCGTCCACTATGAAGAGAGAGGAGCCGCTAGTAATTAACTAAGGCACTAGTCTTGCTCCTCATATGTTCAATCACTTCCAGTACTGTTGCTATGGATCCTACACATGTGTATGTATTTCAATTTGTTAAATGTTGTTACCATGTAAGGGAAAGTTTATTTAGAATTTAATGTCATGAAATAATAAACGAATTATTAGTCTGTAAAATAATTAATTCAAAAATGATGAATTTCAACACTACGTTATTATCTCTTTCCCCAAAACATTCAAACTTACAAATAAAAAAATGTGTCAAATGATGAACAATTTTCCATCAAACTTCAGTATGTACAACAAATATATAATGATTTAAAAGTCAATTCACATCATTACAGTTTGTCCATCATTTGTTCTTCGTTCATTGCGGCAATCCACAATGAATGCCACTGCACCATTCTCCTTCGACTTTCTCAGAGGATTTTAACTTTGGCTACTGTGAAGACCATGAGCTGGTCATTGGAATTTGGAAGAACATCGATGCTGGTGAAGTCTAATAGTTGACTAGGTTAATTGTAATACCAATGTAGATGCATCTCTAACGACTAACCTTATTGTAGTTTTAGAAAGTATCAAGAAAGCAAATAGCGAAAAAGAACCGTAAAGATATGAGATCAGATCACATTTGATCTGTTGCGTTTTAGTTTTAATTATAGGAGAACCTTATTACAAGGTTTATTGAAAACTAACTAGATAACAAAAAATCCCTATATGATTGCTAAAGCTAAAGTACCCATGACTAGATCATTTATTTTGAGAAACCGTACAAAGCAAGATTACAAACCCACCGATTCACCCTCTTAATCTTGACTTTTCTTCCTTCAATTTTTTCAAAGCTTAAGTATACCCATGATTGATATAATCTTCTTTAAATTTAAAATTTTGAATTATTCTATGTTGTTCGTTGATGAAGTCAAACTTTTTTTTTCTTTAAAGAAAAATAGGATGTTATATTAAAGGTTCGAAATCAAAATGGTTCGGAGATCAGATGGTAATACTGTCCCTGACCACCTACGAACAGACCAAGAACGGGCATCTCTAGCTAACTAGTGAGAGGCTATGTTCGCTGAACGCCTAATAAACTTGAGGGGCACATTCTCAAGTTCCTATAACATAAAAATATAATATGTAATGATTATACCCAGCGGTGAGTTTAACTAGATTCGATTGGTGATATATTGCACAATTAGTTGACAATCACTTTGTACTTGGACGTCCTTCCAATCATGTTCCTTGATCCAATTGAGAGCTTCTCGTATGCCTTGTGCTTCAATGAGCTGTGGTGACAGTTAAGCTTTGATCACCATATTGCGGAGATCTAATATGTGATTGCCATGATCCCTACAGATAAGGCCGATACCGGATTCATGCGTGTCACCGAAACACGCACCGTCAACGTTAATGACCAGGTGACCTGCTGCCGGTGGTGTCCACTTATGTACCTTGATTGCTTCGGTTCGAGTATTGATCACAGATCTTGCCTCCTGGCTTGCAGTCCATTGCTCCCAGCCTGTCAACACCTTTCTTTCCACAACATTAACATCCGGTTGTTCTTGTGCCCAAACAACCTTGTTCCTTAATAACCAAATTGCCCAAATCCAAAAGTAATTGCTGGTTCTGCTTGCAAACAACCAGCCCACCACTCTCGGACACTATTGTCCGTGTTATGCCCAACCCCGAGCCCGCTCCTTGCACAGCAAGCTTGTGCAAACTTGCAGTGGAAGAGGAGATGGATTTTAGTCTTGGACTCGCGCCCACATAAAGGGAAAACTTGTGGGGTCTCTACTTGTCTCCGACGAAGTTGATTATACGTGGGTAAGCACTCTGAGACAGCTCGCGACATAAAGTTACTAATCTTTGGAATTGTACGAACCTGCCAAAGTCTCCTCCAAAACTCATTATGTTGATCGAAATTCCATAAGCCCTCTTGTCTGATGATATAGTGATATGCTGAGTTTACTGTATATTGTCCTTTCTCCTCAAAACCCCAATACCACTGATCTTTGTCTTCTGGTTTTCCTATTGGAACAACGAG
>JAYMSW010002255.1:0-14229 GCA_036897725.1 Erodium texanum | reverse complement strand
GCTTCCTTAGACGACGAATAGAGGGTTCGTCGGCTAAGTTGGCCCACTTAGATGACGAATCAATAATTTCGTCGTCTAAGTGAGAACTTAGACAACAAAACTTTTTTTCGAAGTCTAAGTTCAAACTTGGACGACGAATTAATTATTCGTCGTCTAAGCTGTGAACTTGGACGACAAAATTTTGAATTTCGTGGTCCAAGTCAAATTTTGTAGTAGTGGCTCCAAACTCTCTTCTCCTTTACAAAATTTCGAACCCCATTTCTGAATTAGAAAAGCCTATTGATATGACCTAACTTAAGGATGACAAAACATGGAAGACTGCCTAATTTTCGTACTTAAACACTAGTGATAGATTGGTTGACGGGAGTCAGACAACTTGTCACAGCCTTGTTTGACGCCGGTCACATGCTCCGTCACTCGATCCTCGAGAAGTCTTCTAATGCTTTGTATATACTCTGGAGCTGACATCCGTCAGAAGCCGTAATGGCCTTCCTGACGGGCATCAGGCAAGGCGTCTGCACTCTCGGCTTTCTCTATTTTTCCTCAATAATTAAATATGGAAAAATACTTAGCGGGTGACGGACAGGCGAGGCGTGACGCCCTAGTTGACAGCCGTCACCTGATCCGTCAGGCTTCTCTGGACTCTCTATTCTAGACTTGTAATTCCTTGAAATTTGACAGCTTCATTGACCGGAGTTAGCCAAACCGTCTGGTGTTGTTTTTCGCCAGAATTATCCTGTTTTGGCTCATTTTTCCTACACATCATCAAAATACCAAGAAAGCATAACAAATAATTGGGCACAAAACATAAGGACGAAATCGGCCAAAGTCTAAGCAAAAGGTGTTGATTTAAGAGCTAAGATGTGTCATATCACTCATCATGAACATAACATCACCAATTAAATCTCTAATCACTCGTACCTAGAAACAAGGGAAAACTACTCACTCATGACGATAACAACAAGAATCATGAATAGAAATACAAATAAGACATACAAGAAGTAGAGAGAAGAATCAGAATATCAATTATGAAGTCAATCTTCATATGACTTCAATAGATCTCAAGAATATGTGTTTCTCTTCGTAGAAAAGGAGAGACCCTCTCTTTCTAGATTTGAAATTTTGTGCTCCCCTATCTCTAAAATCCTAAGATGTCCTTTTAAACATTACAAAGTTGAGGGCAAAAGAGTAAAAGACTCCGGAAAATCTGTTTATGCGCGATAATACGGTTTAGGGCACGACACGATCGCGCCTTGATGAAGGCTCCGATCCAATTTTCTTGCATTTCTGTAAACTTCACAATCCTCGGTATGGCCGTAACATAAACCGTGCCACTCCTCGGCACGGGCATATCGGACAACGTGACGCATGAATTGGAGGTCTTCAATTTTTGGTTCTTTAGGAGTGGAGGGAAGCACGACCATGCCCTTGGTCATGGCTGAGGTAAAGCACGACCGTGCCCAAGCATAGACTGACTTAGCGTGGAATGTAAGTTGCTCAGGTGCGGTGGCAAGCACGGTTGTGACCAAGGCAGTAGAGCGTCATTGCCGTAACTGAAACCATATCTCTGCCAAAAGTCCTGAAAAGCTCCATTCTTCTCCCTTTTTCTCCAAATCTACAAAT
The DNA here is from genome assembly GCA_036897725.1 of Erodium texanum. NCBI lineage: Eukaryota > Viridiplantae > Streptophyta > Magnoliopsida > Geraniales > Geraniaceae > Erodium > Erodium texanum. Next base: position 12,606 of record JAYMSW010002255.1, on the reverse strand, counting down.
CACCTATAGTGGACCAAAGAATACAGAAACAAGTAATATTAAGAGATATTATTCAATAAACAACTAAATAAAGGAATAAAAATATAGGCTTGAAGAAGTGAGTTACATATCAACCATCCAGCTCACATTATCCTATAAATATGCTATTGGATTATAGTAAGTTCTTGTAACTCATCGTTCATGATAATAAAGTTGATATTTTTGTCCAAAAAAGCACCAGCATAATATTTTTTATTTTATAAACATTTAACACAGAAAATATAAAATTCTTATACATCCCAACATTTTGGAATCCATAATTAACATAATTATTGTACAAATTATAATGCAAAACCCACAAATAGCATTACTCAACAAATACTGCTAACAAATTCATATCGCACTCTAAAAATGCCATTGAATATTTATTAGTAGTTGCCGGTCATTACTTACTCAGGACACTTTGGATCGATCTACAATGTCCAAATCCATACACGGTACTTGATTGGTCCGTGACATAGCGCCTCACAGTCTGTCACTTCTATTGAGATTATACCTTGCCCACTCCAACAAAAATATCTAACGGGTCACGGATCCTTCCCCGACTTCCAGTCAAACTGAACCGCCCTAGATTAACTATTCCTATGAAAAGACTGAAGAACCCTGAACCATCACCAATAACGCCACACCACTTCAGGGGCATATCCGTCACGCATCAATCTCACTTTCCTACCCTAATTTCCCCATGCGAGCCTAATTCGCAAACTCAAGCTACATAAACATTGCGCACGACTCGAACCGCGGTTCCTTCACCTCTTCGCGCACTTTGTTCGTGGAATTTGCACTTGGTGTTAGGTTTGTGCTGGAAGCCTTCTCTTTCTCAGCTGCATGCTCGGGAGAGGTCCGTGAGGCTGGGAACGGAGCTGGATTGATCAGCAGTCATGGGAGTTCCGGCGTTCTACAAATGGTTGGCCGAGAGGTATCCCTTGGTGGTGGTGGACGCCGTTGAGGAAGAGGCTGTTGTGATCGACGGCGTCACCATTCCGGTGGATAGCAGCAAGGCTAACCCGAACGGGCTCGAGTATGACAATCTCTATCTCGACATGAACGGGATTATTCATCCTTGCTTTCATCCAGAAGATCGGGTATGGTTGCATTATGAATATCGCTTTTTCTATGATTGTTAATTTCAACTGTTTGAGCATTTGTATGTGCATGAGTTTTAAGTTATTGGGATAATTGTAAGTTTGTAGCTTTTTAACGATTCCAACTTTGTGGCTGGACTTGCGTTTTGGTTGATGAAATTGATGTGAATGGGAGGTTAAGTGTGAAACTATGCCTTCTTATTTTCTTTCCTGCCCCATCGAACATTCCCGTTCTCTCACTTTCTCAATTTTCATGACATTGATATCATTGCAGCCTTCTCCAACTTCATTCGAGGAGGTGTTCCAGTGCATGTTTGACTACATTGATCGACTGTTTGTTATGGCGCGACCTCGGAAGCTTCTTTACATGGCCATTGGTAAGTATTTATGTTTAATTATATATATGCTTGTGCTGTAGAATAATATTGAGTGAAATATCCTGTGCAATTTGCGATACTAATTATTTGGAAAATGTGTTAGATGGTGTTGCGCCAAGGGCTAAGATGAACCAGCAGCGGTCCAGGCGTTTTAGAGCAGCTAAGGATGCAGCGGATGCGGTAATGTGTTTTTTTGGTATTCTAGATGTGTTCATGTGTTTGACAGGACAAACCAAATTGGCATAAGAGTAGGGTGCTTTCATAGTAGACTAGCTGTAGAACCGTGCTGTGTACATGATACTACTTACATTTCATGTTAATGTTCTAGATGTGTTCATGTGTCATGTGTCTGATAGTATTATGTGGCAGGATAATACTTACAGACGAACATAAGGAGCCTTATGGTGATTTTTTATTGTCTTTTTTGTCCTTCATAGGCAGCTGAAGAAGAACGGCTAAGGGCAGAATTTGAAAGTGAGGGCAGAAAGCTTCCTCCTAAACAGGAATCACAAACTTTTGATTCTAATGTTATTACTCCTGGAACTGAGTTTATGGATGTTCTATCAACTGCACTGCAGTACTATGTTCATCTACGATTGAACCATGATCCTGGGTGGAAATCTGTGAAGGTATATTCCATCTCGAGTATTCTTTGTTTGTCATATGTTTTGTTATTATAATGTCATGTTTATGATTTCTTACCTTGGTTTGCTTATATCTTGAAGGTTATTCTTTCTGATGCAAATGTTCCTGGTGAAGGGGAGCACAAAATCATGTCATATATTCGCCTTCAAAGAAACCTTCCTGGCTATGATCCAAATACACGCCATTGCCTGTATAGTTTGGTATATTTCAACCTTCAAATCATCTGACTTAGTATCAATGTTTACTTATCTAGTCCCTTGAAACTATATTTATTTTTTAGCTATATGATAATTTATCTATGTTAACACTATAAGCTTTCTTTGCATCTGTCATTTGCAGGATGCAGATTTGATTATGCTGGCATTAGCTACCCATGAAATTCATTTTTCTATCCTTAGAGAGGTTTGTTTGATGATTTTCAAAAGCTGTGCTATCTATTTATAATTGTGACTGTTCTTTTCACAGTTGAATATCAAATGTATTGAGAAAGAACTCTGGCATTGTTTAGCTGCAGCTTTCTTTTTCTTCCTTTTGGGATAGACATTCCAGTTCAAAGATGTGTTTTGAAACAAATTATTTTTGTAATGGAATGTTTTTTTCCATAAAAAAAGACATTGATGTAGGTGAAAGTTGGATAGAAACGTAACCTGTTCTCAAACTTGAAATGCCAGTTTTGTTTGTGACCAGGGTACAAGAATTATGGACTAAATTTCTATGTTACGTTAGATAGTCTAAAAACCTGCAGTATTTTCTTGACATGACTGGTGTGATCTTTGGAAACTGGCAACTTTCAGGTTGTATTTACCCCAGGACAACAAGACAAATGTTTCATGTGTGGTCAGATTGGTCATTTAGCGGCTAACTGTGAAGGGAAGGCAAAAAGAAAAGCAGGAGAGTTTGATGAAAAAGGTGACGCTGATGGTGTAGCTAAAAAGCCTTACCAGGTTAGTGTGATTTATTATGCCTTGGAATTTGCAGGTTCCCCAAATAGATTGTCTGTATGACATGGTATTCAGCTCTCGTTGGCCTTTTGCTCACATATTTTCTTTTCCATCTGTAGTTTCTCAACATCTGGACCCTTCGAGAGTATCTGGACCTTGAGCTGAAAATACCTAATCCTCCTTTTGAAATAGATTTTGAATGCATTGTGGATGACTTTATTTTCATGTGCTTCTTTGTTGGAAATGATTTCTTACCGCATATGCCCACGTTGGAAATTCGTGAGGTATGTTTGTTGTTTTCTATTTGACTGCTGTTGTAGTTTTATTTATGAGCTGGACAGCCTTAGCAGAAAATATGTTGGTTTTGGTTTGGTTCACACGACTTCAGCATGCTACTTACTAATGATATTTTAGTTTTAAAGCTGCAACATTACATAAGTTCTTCAGTTTGCATACAATTGTTATGTTCTTGTGTTGTTAATTGCTATAACGTGTATACTGGTTCTTTTCTGTATCATTTTTTGAATAGAGTGCTGAAAACCTTAAAAGTATATTAATAATGCTTAAATGTAAAACAAAACAAGACTTTGTAATATTGCAATGCAAACATTTGAATGATCCTACTGATACCACTGAAATCATACCGAGGAATTTCAGAAACTTCTGTGGCATATCTTAGATGTAAAACAGCCTTATGTAATATAGTTTCTGGTATATTAATTTCTTTCCTCTAAATGTTACTCTACTTTTTTATGCGCACATGTTCATACTTTTCAATTTATCATTTATGTTAAAGAATGGAGAAAAGAGTATCATTAATACGGGTGGAATAAGTAAATTCCTAGTTACATTTGAAATGATTGCTGGTGCTGTAATTGACATTGGATAAACAATTCATTAAGAAGCTGAAAGCCTGTATCCAGTGATGACAAAACCAGTATTGAATATGTGTACTACGTATTAGTTCACATATATTTTCAGACATGCAGAAGAGAATTGCTATCCCCGCTCCGACCAAGATGTAACTTTAGGCTTTCATTAACGTTTTTCTAAAACAATGAGACAAGTAACATGAATTTGGATGGAAGTCTGTCTATGAATTTAATTATAGGAAGCCAATAGATACGCTGGAGTTAATAAGATGATATGCATATCATCTAATTGTATTCTTCTATTCCAATATGCATATTGAAGACCCTGAATTACAATTTAAGTTTCATTGTTTAATAACTTCCATTTATTTGTTACAAAATACCCGTGTACAATTGTTTTAACTTTTAATGTATATTCGCCTATTGGTTTTTCAGGGTGCAATTAACTTGCTGATGACAGTGTACAGGAAGGAATTTGGGGCATTAGGCGGGTATCTGACAAATGGGACCAAGGTATTCAATCTGTAATTGATTCATAAGGATTAAGGATGTGTTCCCTAGAAGATTCTGTTCATATCTTGATCATTCTTTTTTTTTCTCAGCCGAATTTGAGTAGGGTAGAACATTTCATCCAGGCTGTGGGATCATATGAAGATAACATATTCCACAAAAGAACTCGTTTGCACCAGGTTTGTTCAATTCTCAGATTGACATTTTTTTTTTCATTTTGGTGTCTTAGTTCATGTACTAAAGCTGTAATTACAATGACAAATTATTGGATATTTGCTTTCAACAACTAGCTGTTGCTGATGATACATCAAATTCTTAGTTCCATTTTGCAATATAAAATCTTATTGTAGTAACCCATTGGTCGTAGCTATTATATGGTATGCTGTGTTGGGCTGGACATTCCCAACAGAGATAGTAAGGCTTGATTAGAAAGCCAAGGCTCATCCATGAGATGGGTCCTTGTTTAGTAAACTATAGAATAGTGAGAGACTTACCTGGATTTTTGAGCTTCGGTTGAATTGTCTAATTGGCTTGGATACCTTGTCACTATATAAACTGTGTCAGCAGACTCAGCACATGATGTCAACCGTAACGTTCAATGTAATACAGTACTTTGATGCAGACCCACATCCATCGTATTTAATTTGAAACTCGTTGCCTGTTGAAATAGATTTGACACTGACGGCTGCTTTAATTGTCAAAGATCTTAAATCTGCCAAATGTAGCAATGTTGTTTAGAAGTTATATATATGTCTCAGGTGTGATTCTGTGCTGAAGTGGAATCACAACTGTTCCCAACTACCACTTTCTGATCTTGATAGTTCACAAACACTGCATTCTTAGTATAGCTTGAAATCGTGCATCATATGTTGGCGTGGGGAATTTGGTTATTAAACTCCATGTGAAAATCCTCAGTGGTAAAAGTTTCTTTTATGAATTGGACCTATGATTCTGGAAATCAACAAGTGTTGTAATTCTGAGTCTTGTCGTCTCAATATGACAATTTTTTTGTTCCTGAATCTGGTTGTCTTGCTGCTTGCTGTCATGGCTACAGTTTTCTGTGCATACCACAGTTCGTTTGATGTAGTGCTTAATAAGTATTGCCTTGTCATGCTTGTACTGTTTCAGCGACAAGCAGAAAGAATTAAGAGGGAGAAGGGACAAAGGAGGAGAGGAGATGATGCAGCACCACAATTTCAACCTGATCTGGTTCCAGTTGCTCGATTTCATGGTTCTCGTCTTGCTTCAGGTCCTGCACCCTCACCATATCAACAAAACGGCTCTGGGTACAAGCCTGAGAGCTCTGGAGAGCAACTTGGACAAGACAGTGATGGGTTGTCATCTCGAGCTGCTAAAGTAGCACGTTTGTCTTCTGGGGCTTCTATAGGTGCTGCTATTGTTGAAGCTGAGAATAGTCTTGAAACAGATGTATGTTTTCCTTTTTCTTGTTTCGGGATATGTGCTTCAGATTTCACCAGCCTTTCATATAACCTTCAATTATGTTTCATTTTATTTTGTTGGGAGATTTTTAGAAAGTATTTTGTAGTGTGCCCCCATCTGCCATGCCCTTTTATTCCCTTTGATATGTTGTAGAGATGACATGCGTTATTGATTTTTCTGTTACTATTTACATTTGTCTATCAGGCTCATGAAAACAAGGAAGAACTGAAAGCAAAGCTCAAAGAGCTGCTTCGCGAGAAGTCTGATGCTTTTAACTCGGAAAACCCCGAGGAAGACAAGGTCTGTTTGTGATGCATATTGACAAGGCTTATGTAATGAGCTATTTCGTTTGTGAGTTTTGCATGCAGCATGTACAATGACATCAAGTTTATATTTTTGTTTGGGTATGATATTAATATTTGAAGACATATCTGAAAAAAATTACTGCCAGCTGGTTTGTGCATGTAATTAATTAACTAAATCCCTTTTGTGTCTGTATCTGCAGCTTAGATACCTGTCAGACATGTATTTTGCTGACTTCAACTTATTTTCCCATGATAATTATATTGTATTTGTTATTATTACAGCTTACATTAGGTGCTTACATCTCTATTGTTTATAGATAAAATTGGGATCTCCAGGGTGGAGAGAAAGGTACTATGAAGAGAAGTTTTCTGGGAAGACTCCAGAGGAACTTGATGCAATACGAAAAGATGTTGTGAGTTCATTGAACTTTATTGTTTTTTGTTGATACATATTTCGTATAATCAGAGATTTGTATATTGTATCCTCTATGATGGATGGTCATGTTTTGTAGGTTTTAAGATACACAGAAGGCCTATGTTGGGTTATGCACTATTATTATGAAGGGGTTTGTTCTTGGCAGTGGTTAGTATGATTCCCATCTCTTCTGCTAGATTGTCATTGTCTTGATGAAATAATTACTGCACCCACCTTTTGTAATATTATCTTCACAAGGCATGAAAGGTTGATGTCCAAAAATTGTTATTTAAAGTGTATGAGATGAGCCCATCTTAATAGTTCAAACACAGAATATGTGAATCATGTAGTTGAAAATGAAATGTTCTGAACCTTCATATTACATTTGTACCCGGTAAGGTGGTACAAAAATTTCCAAATATATAGGATATACTGTGGAGTACACCAGAAATTAGGGAAAACCCAAAAACTAATCCTGTACTATGCGTGTTCTGCAGCTACAAACTGTAGACCACCTTTGTTTACACAAACTAACGTCAAACCCCTTTTTTTTGCACTCTGTTATAATTCTGTCAAATTTTGGCATGAAATGTCCAAAATGCCCCTGACGATTTGACAAAAACTACCCCCTGCTATCCGGGTTTTGCAAAAGCTAACAGTTAGTAAATGCAAAAAAGTACGGAAAATTTTGCCGAGTTGTAACGGAGTGCAAAAATAGTAAAGTTTAACCTTAGTTTGTGCAAACAAAGGTGGTCTACAGTTTGTAGCTGCTAAACACAAGTGGTACAGGGTTGGTGGAGTTATCCCTAAAAGTTTTATATGTATATATCAAACATTTTTCTTTACTACAAACAGAATATTATATATATAATTTGTAAGATTAAACTCACGGATAAAGCTGACTCAGGCAGATCATTTCACTGGGCTTGAATAATGTTTGGGTCGGACAGGATATGATTGGACTGAAACTTAACTTATTTGCTTACGGATAGTATTTTCCCTTGTAATAAATATACACCTCATTGACTACTTGACCTTCCTCTCTCAGCATTAGCTGTTTGCTGAAACTCCTTCTCTTTTCTTTTGATCTTTTTTTGAATCATAAACTTGTAACTCTGAATAAAATGATGAGGCAAAGAAGTGTGACAGTATGAATTATATATGGTGTGTATTGACAAATGGGTAGCGTGTAGGGTGTGGAGATGGAAATTAATTTGGGTATGGATTAGGATATGGTGAAATCCTACCTGAACCTGATCGACATCCCTATGTATATGCTGACCTTATTGATTGTTGATTATGTATTTCAAAATAGTTTTTCTGGAATATCTTCCTTATGACTACAGTATGCATTTAGCATCAGTATAATTATTAGTCCCTGTTGCAAAATCTGTGTCCCATTTCCAAGAAATAAGGATTAATCTTTCTAGTGTTTGACTTTCTACCATTTAACTTCATGTCTCACTATTAAGTTGTTACAACTAACTTGTAGTGTGATATTATTGCTAATCCGTAGGTAATTAACAGATTGAAACAGAAATCAGATTTGTGATCTGGGATGCACATTTATTTTGGGACAGACTGAATTAATAGCCGAGGATCATTATTCTTGTATACTATAAGCATTATAATTCTACTATTTCAAAATTTTCCAGGTTTTATCCTTATCACTATGCACCCTTTGCTTCGGATCTTAAGGATCTTGGCCAGCTGACGATAAGCTTTGAGTTGGGGGCTCCATTCAAGCCGTTTAATCAGCTTCTTGGAGTTTTTCCAGCTGCAAGGTGCAGCAGAATTTCTTCTTCTTGTTTTTTTTCCTTCCCATTTTTGCTATCTGGGTAGTAGGATAACTGATAACTTCTATTTGCAGCTCCCATGCATTGCCTGAGAAATACAGGAAATTGATGACTGATCCAAACTCGCCCATTATCGATTTTTATCCTGCCGGTGTGTTTTCTTTTACAATTATGCCATAATAGAAATTTGAAAGGCACGTGCCTTCTATTTACCTGTGTGTAATATTGTATTCATCTGCATATTTCTTCTTCGTGACAGATTTTGAAGTTGATATGAATGGCAAACGATTTGCATGGCAGGTAGGTTTTTTACAATGCCTTTGGTTTTTCTTTACAGACAATGACGCATGGAATACTATTATATTGAGTGGAGTATTTATGATGTTCTTTGGCTGTATACCTTCAGGGTATAGCAAAATTGCCTTTTATTGATGAGGATCGCCTTCTTTCAGAGGTTGAAAAAATTGAACATACATTAACGGTATTGAACTCAGCTTAACATGCAATTCTATTTGTATATTTTTGATTTATTTTCCCTTTTTGAAGAATCGCCATAATGTCACGTTATTTTGCAGGAGGATGAAGCACGGCGAAACAGCGTGATGTTTAACATGCTTTTTGTTGCATCATCACACCCTCTTTCTGCATGCATATTTTCTCTGGACAATCAGTGCAAACAGATGGCTGCTAATGAAAGAGTAGAGTTCAGGGAAAAAATTGATCCCGATTTCAGGTGTGTGGTGTAATAGGTTTAAGATTTATTGAATTTATGATGTGAATACAAATCTTGTTTCGATCTTTTCTAATGAGTAATAAATTCAACATTCGTTTAGATGATCGTCTGATATTTTTTAGGTCTACTTGCAGTGGTGGGATGAATGGATATATTTCCCCTTGCTCTGGAGATGCTTGTCCTCCTATATTCAGGTCTCCTGTTAAAGGCATGGAAGATGTTATGGACAACCAAGTCATGTATGTACATAACTATCGCATTGCCCGCATAGTGCACACCTAGTGTCTGATTTTTTGCTAATGGTTTTTTCCAATTTTTCCACAACTGTTGTTCAGATGTGCCATTTATAGACTTCCGGATACGCACAAACACATCACCCGACCACCACCTGGGGTTATACTACCTAAAAAGGTATGGTACTGGTTGCAGTGTTTTTTTTACTATGTAGACGACATGTGTTTATTTTTTGTACCTTCTTTTTTGCATATCATTATGGCCTGTAGTTTGATACTTAGATTAAGTATTAATGTGTATTTAAGCTGGTTTGTACACAACAAATTTAGCATCCTGAAACCTTTGGCTTCACATATATTTGACCCAAACTGGGTAAGTGTTCAGGGGCACCCTCTTTTGTAATTTGTTCTGTGTGCTTCGTAGTGTAAGACATGCAACTCAATGCCATCCATCAAACATTGACTTGATTATCTTGCATTAATGATTCATTTCGCTAATCATCTGTTTTCTCCTCTTAGATGGTTGCAACAAATGACCTGAAACCTGCTCCTGCCTTATGGCATGAAGAACAGAGGAAGCCATGGGAAAATGGAAAGCATGATCGGAGGAAACCATGGGAAAATGGAAGGCATGACGATCGGAGGAAGCCATGGGAAAATGACAGACATGACGATCGGAGGAAGCCGTGGGAAAATGACAGACATGACGACTGGAGGAAGCCGTGGGAAAATGACAGGCATGACGACCGGAGGAAACCATGGGAAAATAACAGACAAGAAGACGGGAGAAAGCCATGGGAAAATGGAAGGTATGTAGTTTACCTGATTTTGTTTTTATACAGAAGCCAATAAATTATCTGAGGTTGCTTTTGGATGAATGAATGAGGGGGATCAGAATTGTGGGTGTGGATTTCAGATGATAGACAATGTTTTTAATAATTGTCTCTTCATTTAGGCAAAACCATCCTGCTCCGCAGCCTAAAAATCAGAGCAAGGCATGGGAAAATACAAGGTAAAGTTTAGTTCTGTCTTTATCCAGATTTCATTGAACTTCACACTGTAGTCTTTTTATGCTGCTGCATTTGCGTGGAGGGGTCTAGAAGTTTGGGTTTGTATTAGAGATCATAAGAGAGGCTTCCAACATTTGAATTTATCTTTCAGGCCAAACCCTCCTGGATCCATTACTGGTCGACAGCTTGGGGAGGCAGCACATCGACTTATACATAATAGTTTACCATTCAAGGCAGATGGTAACGGAATGCCTCCTCCACCATCACTATCTTTGCATGCTGCCCCTTATGTCCCAATGGTTCCTGCCCATACAAATTACAACCACCGCGACGAGGATTATAAAGTGCCCCCTCCTAGAACCCCTTTGCCGTACCATCCCCAAAATGAAAGGAATATCAGATCAGCGCCGAGTAAAGCAGCTGGATTTCATCAGGATGGTGGGGGGAGTGGGTACCCTCCCAGACACGCTCTAAATGGGTCTGGTGTGGAATCTAATCATCAAGGTGGGCAGGGCCAGCAGTCATCAGGAGGTCACCATAGAGGAGGATATGGTAACCGCCATCAACCAATCAATCAATTTACAGCATTGGATAGGAGTAACAGGAGAGGCCCTCCACCAGGCCGTGGCCGCAGGTAGAAGTTGACTCCTGCATACTTATACCCTATGGTACAGGTCACTGAACCCACAAGGAGATCTATGTCAGGGACCATGGAGGAGCAAACCCACCGCTCAGGTCCAGAGGTATGGTGGGGTTGATCTTGGCTAGATCATAAGGATATGTTGTATTTGAAATGGTGACGCATCTCCCCTGTTTGTGTATCTGTTTATTTTTTTCAAGTGTGTTTCTGTAGATGTCAGCGGCTGAAGCAGAATAAATAGTGTCTTTTTACTAGAGCAAGAAAAACTTCTCTGGCTATGGATTCTGCTGAGTGGAGAAGGGCCATTGTTGCTTATCCCAATTAAATGAAGGGCATTGTTATTTTCAAAAAAAGAATGTAACCAGCCTCCATGGGATCAATCCCTCTGTTTAAGGCATTAGGTTTTTGCTTCTCTTATCTTCCAAAATAATTAGTCACTAGGTGCATACACAACAATTTTATATATCATAAAATAGCTATGTATTGGGTATTCTGTTTGTGTCATATGCATTGAAGAAACAGAATTGATGGAGGACCCAAGTTAAGTTGTCTAGTTAGATATAAAGCAACTGTCAATCCATAAAATAGCTATTTTTCAATGTAATTACTATACAGTATAGATTTAAGAAAACAAACAAACAAAATAGCTTCTTGGTATCCAACCTGATGATCTGCCTTTGTATATCCAATAGTCGTAATTGAAAGTACATAAGTGATAAATTCATTGACCGTGTATCTAACCTATTAAACCGTGACTTTACTCATCACCTTTATTAATATAATATGTTTTATTAAATGCAATATACTCAAACGCTAACTTACAGTGGAGTGTGATAATATAATAATCCCCCACAACGTGAGGAAGAGAAGAACCTTTTTATCAATTCATTGAGAATATTAGCAAATCAATTATACAACAAAAATAAATAAATAAAAATCCATACCAGTATAACAACTTGATCCAAGCATCTTCGGATTTCGAGGTTCTTGTGGTGCCAACATTTCACAACGCAAAACCTCCCTCTTTCTTTTAAAATATAAATAATTTGCTGCTGAAAAAGTGCAATCTATTTGGCTGGCAGATTGAACATGTTCATTACTTTCAGTTTCTTCTGCCAATGTTAGTAAGAGCATGTGCAGCTGGGTTAACGAAGAAGTTCCGATAAACTCTATCGGTAACCAGCGTTGTTCAAAAACCAGGTGGACAGAGGACATCGGTAACCCGATTTCGGTTGTCGATGGTCCTATCGGCGCTCCTCCCAGCCAATTATCCGGCGACACGTGGAGTGTTGACCAGGAAAAAAGAGCTGTTGGTGGCCAACGGCTAGTTCGACGATATTTTTAAATAAATAATGATTGAAAAAAACAAAACAAAATTTTTTCTTATAAATGCCCACCCTCTCTAACACTCTTCTCACACATTCCCTCCAAATCATCTCAACCTTCAACCATGGTGCGCACTCGTGGTGGATATTCCGACTCCGGTTACTCCCAAAACCCACCGGAGGACGAGTTCGAAGTGTTTCTCGATGAAGACGAAGCCGAAGGCGTCCGGATACGCAATA
>JAYMSW010002254.1:0-14230 GCA_036897725.1 Erodium texanum | reverse complement strand
CTAGCTCGATTCATGTCCACTCATGAAAGAGCCTTAGAACCTGCAAAACAAATATTGGACTTGGACCCAAATATCTCTTGGGTTACTTACGTACTCTCATTCAATTCTCTAATTGAATCTACTCATGAGAGATCAAAGTTCACATAGTTCGCCTATTTATAGGGGTAAAAGGGAGCGTTTCCTAAACCAAGTAGGAAATAGATTCCTTAAATTAAAACAGATTAGGGTTTCCTAAATAAATAAGGATTAGGGTTTCACAAACCCAAAAGGACTCTTAATTGACTTTAGAGCCAATTTTCCAACACCAAGACCAGGGAGCTGAGAATAATGATCCATACTTTCGACTAGGATGCCTTTGAATCCTTGGCTGAGGCATGGGAACGCTTCCAGGGACTGTTGAGGGCTTGCCCACACCATGGGATACCAAGTGGATGTTCATTCAGATCTTCTACTTTGGCCTCAATCAAGATAGCTAGGCAAAGCTAAACTCAAATTCCAATGGCTCATTCAAGAACAACACACTTGTGGGATGTCTAGAGGTCATGAGAAAAGTTATGTCCAACAATGAGTGGAGGATAGAAGGACCATGGGGTGCAGAGCACTCAAAAGAGACATCCACCAAGATGATCGAGGTGGTTGACGTGGTGAAGGCAATGGCTGAGCAAAATAAAGAATCCATGAGGACCATGTCAGCCTCGGTCTAAGAAAGAAGGAACAACCAATCTCAGAGCTCCGTAGGTTACAGAGAAGGAATGCAGGACCCAAACATGAAAAATATGAACTGGGTGGGAAACAAAAAAAGACCATATGATCTCCACCCCAACACATACAATCAAGGGCGGAATCAAGATCAGAACCACAATCAGGTAAATTATTATGATAATAAACCTCACGAGGCCTCACTCAATGATTTAATTATGCAGATGATGAGGAGGAAAGAAGAAAAGGAGAGGGAGCAGGAGGAAAGAGCAAGGTAGATGGAGTCTACTACAAAGGACATCTGAAACCAGGTGGGGCAACTAACCACTACCATGAATTCTAGGGAGCTCGTGAATGTTGTAATGACTAAGAGCGACAAGGTGGTGGACGGTCCCCTGAGAAATAAGAGCCAAAATTCCCTATAGAGGCCGTTGACGGACTATCTAAAGCCTGTTAGAAAAGGCGTGACACCTTGGCTGACGCTCGTCACCAAAGCGGTCACGCCTCAGGTAAGCTGGTAAGGGAGTCCAGAGTTGAGGAAACGCGGACTCTACCTCTCCCTTTCCCTTCTACAGTTAAAAATTCTAAGCTTGAAGCTCAGTATGCTAGTTTCCTTAACATCTTTAGGGAATTAGAAATAAACAATCCTTTCTTAGATGCTTTAACTCAAATTCGTAGTGTAGGAAAATTCTTTGAAGACCTATTGTCCAATAAAAGGAAATTAGTTAAGGGGGATATGGTAGCCTTAACTGAGGATTGCTCAGCAATCCTGCAAAATAAACTACCACCCAAGTTAGAAGATCCAAGTAGTTTCACTCTCCCTTGCACAATAGGACACTATCAGTCCCACTATTCCCTCAGCGATTTAGGTGCCAGTGTTAACTTGATGCCTTTATTAGTGTTTCACACTCTAGGATTAGGAAAGGAACCAACTCAAACTAATATTACCCTAGTTCTGGTTGATTGATCAATGAGGTACCCTAGAGGGATTATAGAGGATGTGCTACTAAAGGTGGGTAGTTTCATTTTCCCTGCTGACTTCATAGTTTTAGATAGGGAGGATAATGATAACATACCCTTAATATTAGGAGGACCCTTTTTAGCCACTACATGAGTACTTATTGATGTAAGGAAATGAGAAATCATAATCAGGTATGGGGATGAACAAGAATCTTAAAAGGCTAAAAACATTAAACTAGTAGGAGATTCTAGCCCTAAAACCCAAAGTGTAAAATCAATAGATTATGATATTCCCCCACCAAATGCAAAACCTAAAGTGAGCCCTAGGGAAGGGGATGAGATAGTTTGTACTGTATATGATTGCAAGTTGCAGGTTGTGAATTATTTGGCTGAGAAATTGAAGTTAGAATCATTGCCAGATAATCTTAAATATGTTTATTTGCATAACTCTGATGCTCATCCCATAATCATTCCTTCTACTTTGTCTCTAGAATATGAGGATAAGCTCTTGAAGATCTTGAGCAAGAAAATATCAGCGTTGAGGAGCATATTGGCTTCAGTCAAAGCATCGAGGCCTTCCTACTACTCATGCAAGATACCATTTGGAAAGGGCCTCGGTTTGACAATCAACCACTGGAGGAGGGCACAACGCTTTGCAAAAGGTGTCTGGGCAAAGGATGAAGTATTCTCTACAGGATGAGTCTAATTAGGCTCATCACATCGAGCCAACGACTTTAAATAAAGTCGCTTCTTGGGAGGCAACCCAAGATTTTTTTATCTTTATATGTGAACAATTTTGTGGTTTCCATTATGTTTCAGTGTCAGTATTAACGTGTCTATGTTTGTCAGGTGTCTACTGTATGTAGGTGAGTAGGTCCAAGAATGGAAGTGAAGGCCCGAAGGAAAACCAGGAAAAGAAAAATCCAAGCAGAGCCTGTTGTACGAGGTAACGCACGTTAAGAGGTCCGTCACGGACTTAGTGACGCGCGTTAGCCAACACGCCAGACCATCCAGTAGCCAATGTTCAAGAAATACAGAAATACGCAGAAGGTAACATGCGTCACTTGGTCCATCACGGACTTTGTGACGCACATTACCCACTACGTCACTCGAGAGGATAGTTGTTGTTTGGAAATGAAGAGAAATTGGGAAAAGACCGAACGCGTAACACGCGTCAGATGGTTTGTAACGGACTATCTAACACACGTCACAGAGGACGTCACCAAGAACCGGAGGCACTGCCTAAGAGAACAAGCTCAGGAGGAGAGAGAAATCAATTAGGGACTAAACTGAATAGCTTATCCACTACTGTTGCTTCCTCAAGTGGACTTCCAAGGGCTATGATCTCATTCCCCGTATCGGTGAGTTTTAGGGAAAAAAATCACCAATGGTCTTAGTCTCTTCGATTATCATCCAATCAAAGTCACAGTTTAATTAGAACCAGGACATTTCCATATTTGACCCTCCTTTCTCTAATACGCATTTCTCTCAACGCTGCCCATGCTTATTTTATTGAAGCCTTTTCTATGATAGACATCATAACTGCATCAGGGGTGACCTAGGAGATCACGATAAGTGCTCCCTGATCCCTCTCCTCACTCACTACTCCTTCACCTTCGATGGCGACCCAAACTTTTGGAAGCCTTCATCAGGATCTTCATTTTGACTACCTAGACCCCGTAGTTGTTGTCACTTAGCATTAGATATGTTACAGGAAGCCCACCTCTCGCTAGAGCTTTTGCCATCGACGAACCATTGGTCTGAACTTTCTTAGGTGTTGACTTTACTATTTACTTAACAACACAAAACTCTGATACCAAATGTCGTTATGACAAAGATGAATGTAGAGAAGAAACACGTGATAAATCAGTAAAACCAGATTAAATTACTACTAGTGTGCATTAATGCTTTTATTAATAGGACTTCTGGATGAAATAAAACACTAAAAATAGCAAATAAGATCAAGAACCAAATATGGTTTGAAGATCACGTTTAAATAAGCATAACTCGCATACCGCTTAACAACCATACGAAACCTGACATCACAATAAAGGTGCACAAACATAGCAAAAAGACAAACCTAAATCAGGCGCAACTAACACTTTATTTTTCCCCACCAAGATTCGAACCCAGATGGTTAAGAAAGAAAAAACTCCCTTAACCACTAACCTAAGCTTGATGGGTTCATTTGCAAGTCTCTAGTTGTATCCATTATAGTAGAAAAATGTATACTAGATCTTTTTTCCAATTGTAATTCCAACTTGTAACATATGATTATTTGAGACATAGTATATTATTTATTAAAAAAACTCAAATTTCATGTTATTATATGTTTTAAATCGAGTTATGTTAATCAAAATATTCTAGAGATAATCTATTTTATTATATTAGTACAAGTCCTAGATTAAAAAAAAAAAACTCTTCATTCATCGATACAAAAAAAAAATTGACATTAAGTTTCATTTTTGGGACTGAAATCATGATTGTCTTGTTTGCCTGCGTTGGCTTTCAACTTTCTCGATATAATACTTGAGCTCTTGTTGAATGGTTAACCTTGAGGGTGACAACACAATATCTTTCCAAACCGACCCAACCTGGCAAGCTGGGTTTGGGTTCTTGTAGAGTTCATAAACAGAGTTTGCATTCTCGTTCAACCTCCCGATTGTTTTTAGGCATTGTATCTCATCTGGGTCAACCAATAACGTCTTGTCTTTGTCTTTCCACGCTATCAACTTCACAAACACCGTTTCATTTTGTAAGTATCAAATATATATTGAATGTGAATGAAGCAGAAAAAGAATGATGATAATTGTACCTTAGGAGGGCCTTCCAAAACATTGGTACAATATAACCTGGCATTGTCAACCAGATTGCAATATGTTAGAAATGCATTTGCAAATCTCTTGTGGGATCTTAATTGTGATTGCACCCTCACTGCTCTTCTACAAATGATTGCTCTCCTGCCCAAAACAGTCATGCACATAAATGTTTGATTTTAGGAAAACATATTTGCAGTTGCAGTAATTAACATACCTTATGCCTCTAACAACAGCTAAATAAGCATCACATACAACTCCTACGAGCTCTATCCTGTATGGTTTTCTCTTTTTGCCTTCAACCTTTTCTATTTCATCCCCAGCAATGAGTTCCCAATAGTTTTCAATTACAACTCCATTATTGGCAACCTTGTAACCGGGCCCCATTCGGTAACGCCTACGATGCACGTTTCTTGCCATCGTTATGGTCTGCACTACAAACGGTACCCAAGAGAGAGTTCCATCCATGATCACGTCCCGTCCTTCATTGAGCGCTGTAACCAAAAGTGATGATGCTGCATCTGTAGATGATTGGTGAACCTGTTTCAAGCAACTCATATGATTTACTAATTTGTATGTACTTAAAGTTGATATTATGTTTGTATTTAAAGTTATTACTTAGTCAATGATGTGGGTAAAGCATTTTCAAGGGGTGTGGTTATGTTAGGAGCAAAAGACTCACCAGTTCAGCAGTCTGGAGCATGTCTAGATGACCACGTGAGCTAAGGGCTTTGTAGATAACATCTGATTCTTTGAAGGCATCTGCCTCAATCACTACGGCACCTGCTTCCGCTCCTACCCAGAATGGTCTGTTCCAATTCAAACTATCAGAGAACCAACTCAATTAGAAGCTTAAATCGTATTGAAGAACCAACTCAACTAAAAGCTTAAGTTTATAGTTGAAGAGAACCAACTCAATTAGAAGCTTAAACCGTATTAAAGAACCAACTTAACTAAAAGCTTAAACTTATAGTTGAAGGCCTAATTATTGTTTTATACTCTAAACTCGAACTCGTGTCTGTGAGGTACAAGCTCTGATTCCATATTAGAGAACCAACTCAACTAAAAGCTTAAGCTGATAGTTGAAGGTCCAGTTATAGTTTTATATTCTAACACAAACCATCGGTTGCAAGTCACTTGACAGATAAGTGTTTGTTTTGAGGGTTAATTGCACAAAGTAACGGTCCTCAAACATATATGTACAAGAAGTATCAGTTATTTTAAGTGGTCAACAAAATGTACCGGTGAAGAATTTTTTCATTTGCAATCCAATAAATTTCACATGTTTTGGTTACGTGAGTTGCACATGCAACTTATGTTTTTGGAAACCATAAATTACCCCTCTCCCAAAGTAAACCCTAAACTGTTCATACCTTAAATAACGAACCCTAAACTACCATCTCCCCCAAAACGAACCCTAAACTACCATCTCCCCCAAAACAAACCCTAAACTACCCTACCCTTAAATCGGGCAGAATGGTCATTTCATGAGAAAACTAACGGTGCTAGTCAGTTTATAAACGAAAATATTTTTCACCAGTGTTTTTTGCAGACCCAGTTAAACACCGTTAGTTTTTGCAAAACAGGGCTAAGATCATCGCTAGTTTATATGGATATCCCTTGTTTTGATTGACTAAATCAGATGCATCAAAGTATTTGATATCAATATCTTACTTACGTACAAGTAAGAAAGTAGCAAACAGTTTTTGATTCTTTTTAAGATTAATGTATCAAACATGAGCACCCTTATTAGAAACAAAATGAGTGAGTGGACTTAAACTCAGGTGCTAAAATATAAATTCAAGTGTTTGATTAGTTGGAGAAGCAAAATTTGACAAATAAATGTAAATGACGGTTGTTAGGGTATAGGAAAATGTAGTTACTCTTTAAGAATGTCCTTGAGCACGGTGCTCTTGCCGGCTCCCATGCCACCACCCATGAAGAGGAGAACTGGACTTCTGTCACTCTGGGACATGGGAGCCATTACCTCTGTGCACTGTGAGTCATCAAGAGACGCCAGTCCCATTGCTTTCATCTCCTCCACCAGCGTTGTGAAAATTCTTGCCACCTTCAGGTTCTTTATCACCCTCTCAAATCTCTGTTCTCTGATGAAGAGAAAAATCCAATTATGTTCTTAATTTCTTGTTATTTCCATATAATTCTATTTATTACCTACCTGGTGGCTGCCATGACAATGTTCTTGAGCTTCCTTCTGGGCTCATCGGAACTCAAGACCTGAAGTTGCATACATGTTTTATATCATGTTGTTGCCGAAACTGCGACCAAAATCAAAATGACGTACCTGGGTGATCATGAAATCGGTTTGTTTCCAGTGGAAGCCGAAATAGCTGAGGATGCATCGCTCGAACTCTTCGACGAGCTTGACAAAGAGGGAATCGGCGTTGGGTTCGTTGGAGAAGAAGGTGTAGATATCGTCCTCGAAGCCCTCGAATTTTCTGATGTATTCTGCCGCCAACTTGCACAGCTGCGGACATTCCCCTTTGTCTTTGAATCCCATCTGCCGAGCTGCATATATATATAGCCTATATAATATAGGTGAAAAGCAAAACAAATAAAAAATGAAGAGACTTGGATCGTGACATTCATTACCAACATAATGAGAGAACATCTCCAGCTTCTCTACCCTCCCCGCTCTTGACAACCCCACTCGCGGAATGATTTTCTTAACCTTGAGGTTCCTCAGATGAAGATGCATTGTCGCTGCCACGATGAATCCCACCGACGAGGCCATCATGATGTTCCTCAGGCCCGCTCTGCCGCTGCCCAACCCATGATCTGCACACACAAATTGACCTAATCAATGTTTAAATGCTAGTGCTGTTTTCATGCATGCGTGATCATATGCAGTAAAAAAGAATGAAGAAGAGATCCGGGCTCCTTCGATCAGGATTCATCATGGACTCTTACTCATATTAATGTGCATGATTGCTAAATTTTCCTAGGAAAATGATAATTTTTCTTCTGAATTGATGATGGCTAGAAGGGACACATTCTATCGATCTAGTTTTTGTTATGCGCATTAAGGTTGTATTTGTTCTGAAAAGGTGAGACAAACATTTGGATCGTGCATTTTATTACATGTAATTTTTTTTTTTTTCTTATTGTGAAATGTTTTTTTCTATCAACAAAAAGGAAGTATCATAGAAAGAAGAACCGAGAGTACAAGAGAAAGAAAAATCAGCTCAAGAGAGGAAAGCACACACACAAAGAAGGAGAAGAGAAAAACAGCAAGCAACAAGAAAACAACAAGGCAATAGAAGAAGAATAAGACAAAGACTAGTGACAAGTGACTGGGTCTTGGGCTCCGTCACTCCTCAAAGACAGAACCACAACGTCCATCTTTTAAGCTTCCGCTAGGCTGCCCGGGTAAAAAGCACCTATGAGCTTGTTAAAAGTATAAGCTTTCTGCGTAGGGTTTAAACTGGCAGCGAAGACAAGAGGTGTTGAGCCTTGGACAACCGGGGCTGGAGGGGACGAAGCAGGCTGGGTTCTACCTTTGTTAAGAGCATCCATTGGTCGGCCCGGTCCTAGGATAAACGGAACCAAGGCGGACTTGGCTTTGGTTTTGGTTTTAGACCTTGCTTGAGATGGAGGTAGCTTAGGGAGAGGGCAGACCCTAATAGCTTCCTTTGTCTAAACATACTCTATGTTAGAGTTCCCGACATTAAGAGAGACACCAGAGGTGAATACTAAGTTCGCCCACATATCTATGGACTTAGGCAAGCAGGCACCTAAGTAGGACGCAGATCCAACGACGGTGGTTGAGGACGCTTGCCACGAATCTTTTTCTTACCTGCTCTTGATCGCTTAAATACCTTGAGTGAGTCTCATTGAGGGGCCTTAGGATCACATCAAGAGTAGGAGAGGTCATCTCAACATAAAGTCTTTGAACAAGAAAGACTTTGAAGATGGGCTTGGATTTGAGCCAACATGAGTAGGGCCGAGAGGTATGGAATAGGACATGGATTCTAGGTCAACAGAAGCATATGCAGGCGTAGGCGCAAGTGTATGCACAGACGCATGCGTAGGCTCAGATACCGAGGCTGACAGTGGTTCGAAGAAGTCAGAGATCGAGTCAACATGCTCAAGTGGACTGGCCGAATGCGAAATACTAGTGGGAGCTCCGGTGCGCAACGGCCTGAGTTGCTTAGGCGATTCTAGAGGCTCTAATCCCGCACCGACAGCTGTCGGGACGAAGGAAAAAATTCGCCTTCCTCCTGAATGCAGGGAAAGGTAAAGTTTGAGGGAAGAGGAGCCGTAACCGAAGGAGAGCTTACTTCTTTATCAGTTCCATTCCATGATAATTAATTCTCTCGTTTTCTACACTGAAGATTAAAGGTCTTCATGAAGTAAATAAACTGATATTCTAGGCTAAAAATTATCCCATAAGAAACGAATTAATATTTTTATTTAGGTGGTGATTCGCTAGCATAACTATGATATAGTTTGATAATAAAAATATATAATTTTAAGCATATAATATTAAATGTGTGGTTCATAAATAATTTGTAATTTACAAATTAAATAAAAACGGAATAAAGAGTTTAGGGTGGAAAAATATTTAAGAAATAGGTCCAAATTAACGAATATAAATGATAGGGATAACTACAAAAAGCAACGTTGAACTACTAAGTCTGTAAAAAACAACGGTAAAGAAATTTTCCGTTTGCAAACTGGCTAACACCGTTAGTTTTCTTATGAAATGACCATTCTACCCCTCCCCCGATTTAAGGGTAGGGTATTTTAGGGTTTGATTCGAGGAAAATGATGGTTTTAGGGTAGATTCGAGGAGAGGGTAGTTTAGGGTTCGTAATTTAGGGTTTAATTTGGGAAAGGGGTATTTTGAGGATTTTAAAAAAATTTGGTCTAAAAACTTTCAAAATTAACGGATTACAAATGTAAAGTTTCTTTATCGTTGCTTTTTACAAAGTTAATAATTCACCGATACTTGTTACACATATTCATTTAAAGACGGTGAATTTTTACCATTGGTGTGAGAGCCGGCGAGCCCAATAAGATATGATTAGACTAAAGGGTCAAAAGCCCATGGGAAATAAATAATATTTAACTCTATTTGAAATGAAAACCGTACAAGTTATTTTTTTGAGTTGGCGGGATCTGATTGGTTGGAGTTACAGCGACC
The DNA here is from genome assembly GCA_036897725.1 of Erodium texanum. Taxonomy (NCBI): domain Eukaryota; kingdom Viridiplantae; phylum Streptophyta; class Magnoliopsida; order Geraniales; family Geraniaceae; genus Erodium; species Erodium texanum. The sequence continues at coordinate 4,591 of JAYMSW010002254.1, read as the reverse complement.
TCGGGCGGTAAATACCGGAACCTAACCAAAACCCTTCTCTCTCTCTCTCCTCTCTCTCAGGTGCACAGGACACTCTCTCGCGCTCTCTCCCTCTCGACGTAGCGTAGGCGTGACCTAGCCTGAACTCGAGCTTCCGATTGTTCCTCCTCCTTCGTTTCGTCCTGTTATTGCATCTGGAGTTAATTAAGTTTGCATCAGTAAGGTAATACAGCTCCTTGAATTGCTCGAATTCGACTCAGTTTTAATGTATTTTAGGGCTTCGTATGTACATGTTATAGTTATCTATGCTGTTATCAAATAGCCCTTATTTTCTGTTCGGAGGACGAAGGGGATGGGTGTGTTAGTGGATTTTAGGGTTCGTTTTCTCGTTTCAGCTGAATTTGGATTTGATGCCAAATCCATTATGTTGAGTTATTGGTCTTCGTATCGAAATCCTCAAACTAATGTGGTATTCGATTATGCGGTTTCTGCTTTTCTGTACTGGTGATGAGTATAGCCCCTTTTTGATATATTATTGGTCAATTGTGATATATTCTTATATGGTTTATGGTCATGTATTGTGTTTGTATTAATTGTTTTCTTTTTGTTTGTTTGGCTGTACTCAGGAAATACTCTCCTATTATGTCTGGGGAGGATTTTGATGAACATGTGGTGGCAGGTGATATGCCCGAGCCTGAGACCGAGACCTCTCAGTCTCCAGAGAAAAATGGCTTAGGTAGCTATACACTTGTAGGTGGAGATGAAGTTGGAATTGAAGGCGAAGTTGGAATTGAAGGCGAAATTGGAATTGAAGGCGAAGTTGAAGGTGGAGTTGAAGGTGGGGTTGAAGGTGGAGTTGAAGATGAAGGTGCTGTTGAAGATGAAGGTGGAGTTGAAGGTGAAGGTGGATTTGCAAGTGGAGTTAATGACAGAATTGATGTTGCAGGTGGAGGTGGAGGTGAAGGTGGACATGGAGGAAAGAGATGGCCTGGTTGGCCTGGAGAGAATGTTTTCAGGATGTTGGTTCCTGCACAAAAGGTTGGCGGTATTATTGGCCGGAAGGGGGAGTTTATTAAAAAACTTACCGAGGAGACAAAGGCTCGGATCAAGATTCTAGATGGCCCTCCGGGCACCACCGAAAGAGCAGTGAGTTGACTTCTCATATTTTCATCGCTAGCATATATTTGTATATAGATTTGTTGATTGTGCAAGTGGAGGCATTGGTTAGACAGTGGACTTGTTTTCTTAGGGTCAATACCTAATGCTTCTTTCTTTTCTGGTCTCTTTTTTCAATTTCCAATGCATAATACTGATCTGTCAATGATTTGGTGGAAATGAACTCTGTGTTGATTTGTATAATCTTGATGGTATATGCACTCAATTGTGAGAGGTCCGTGAACGATTTCTATGAACTCCATATCATAAATTATATGTGCTTTTATTGCTCTGAATAGCAAAAGCCATGCGGTCTTGCTCTTTAATTCACAAACTATTGTTGTAGAGGCTTCTCACTAACAAATTAATACATTGCTAAATAGGTCATAGCAAAACAATCCAACTGGTGAAGAGTGTCATTTCAAATAAAGAAAATTCAATCCATAATTAAAAATTTGCTGGCACACAAAATAATAAAACATAAAAAATTAAAATATCAACTTAAAATAACATATTAATATAGAAGAGCGTGTGTTTGTCAAAATAACCATAATGTGTATGCAGGTTCTCAACAAATTTAAAGCATCAAATGTATGATCAAAGTGGCTCCAAACTAGAAGAAGAAAGGTCAGGTTGCAGGGATTAGCATTGAGCTTCACAATCGCTGAAAGCTCCTTTGACTTAACAATCAGAAATACATTGTGCGGTATTGGCTCCAAGAAGCTTTGATATCTGGTAACTTCAGAACTTGGTCCATCGGTGTCTTGCCAAACATTGATAACTGTTCATATCAGAACTATCATAATTGGCATTAATGTTATGACATCGTTAAAAAAATATATTTATAATTTACTTCCAGAACCCTAAACAAGTGCAAACTGAGTTGAGAATATGTGATAATAGCTTGCCAAAAAAATAAATAAAATTCCAGTAACACAGTAACATGTGAACAATGTCAAGACTGGGGAATGTAACTCTTAACCTTTTACATGGCCTGTCGGAAGTTGTGCTTAGATTGTTTGTTCTAGGTCAAACTTAAATTCTTTTTTTTACACATACAGAATGCTTACAGAAAAGTTCTCAAAAAAAAAAAAAAAAATGCTTACAGAAAACCTACAAAAATTGTAAAGCGTGTTAAATTGTCAGTGTATGTATTTGCCATGTATGAATTGTATTGGACAAAACTAATGCAAACTTTTTAGGCTCTGTTTGTATGTAGACTGTAGTGTCATCTTTGTGTTGTCAAATGCTACCCTTTTGCATGTGTAAGTGTAAGTGATGTGTGGATGGATACAGGGGAAAATATTATTTAACTTTCCTCTTTTCCCTTGTTGATGATGGTAGAGGAATTCAAATAGTTGAATTGAATTATTCGGTAGATTCAGACTGAAAGAAATTTCATTTCAACTGAGTTGATTTTATCCAAGTTGATCCAAAGTCACTTTCTTATTATCTAATCTTTTTAGTTTCCCCAACATTATTGTTTCAGAAATGGTGTGGAAAAATTCCCCAGTTATTTGTGCTTCTTGTCCTTCCTTTTTTCTATTTTATGACTCACTTGGCAATAAACTTGGGTGTGCCTCTCAGTTATTACATTGGAATAATAAGTTTTGTGACTGATTTGGCCCCATTGGTATTCTTGTATATTTTTTGTTTTCATCTTAATTCATTCACTCATTTCGTATGAATGGACCAAAATTATTTAGCTGTCCATGAACTTTAAAAGATCATATTTACTAGAGGTTGCAAATCATCGTATTTCTGATCTCTGTTCTAGAACCTCTAATGTGTAATTACAATACTTGCTTTGCATATATTCGTTTCTCTCTATGTTTAGTGCAATTGCAGTACTTGACTTGACTTGCATTCATTCACTCTCTTCTTTTTGGCCCATTAGGTAATGGTTTCTGCAAAAGAAGAGCCTGATGCCACTATTCCACCAGCTATGGATGGTTTGCTTAGAGTTCATAAGCGTATTGTTGATGTGGACACTGATCCTGCGCATGCTACATCAGGTGCAAGTGGCACAGTTATTACAAGACTTTTAGTTGCAGATACTCAAGCTGGAAGTTTGATTGGGAAGCATGGAGCTACTATAAAGACTATTCAAGATTCTTCTGGTTGTACCATACGAGTTCTTGGATCAGGTATTTGTACGAAACAACTCCGTTCCATATAAATTCGCTGAGTTTTATTGTGTGGATTCTGCACTCTGTTTCTATTGCCGTGCCTTTTACCTTCTTGGTAGTTATTTTTGCAACCTGCCACAAATATTTTTTGGGTCCTAATCCATACAAATTCTGCTGCCATATTATTTATCATCATTACTTTCATTAATAAAATGACCCTCTCCAGAATGGTGGAAGCCTTGTGCAATACCCTGCCCCTGGTTATATAAATAATGTTGTGCATGAAAATTGATAGCATGCTTGCAGATGAGCAGTGTGTTTATTGTCTCCTTTGTGTTGAGTAGAATGTAGATATGTGGATTACCTGCCTCTGTTTGCTTTGCACCATTCTTTTTTATATATGGTATTATATCATGCTGCTCATTTAATTGGATAATGATATACTGCAGAGCACCTGCCTCTGTTTGCTTTGCAAGATGATAGTATAGTTGAGATACAAGGAGAGCCTGCTGGTGTTCACAAAGCAGTTGAGCTGATTGCAACTCAACTAAGGAAGTTCTTAGTTGACCGTAGTGTCATTGGGATCTTTGAAACTCAGGTACATACGATCTTTTTGTCAGCCATTTTCAGGTTTCTATTTGAAGTTGGTATTAGTATGGGTTTTAGCTTACCAGATGTTTAGTGTGTAAAGGGGATTAGTATGTGTCGTATGCATTTATGTGATATCATTTAAAACATATTTGTTGTGAAGTGTAGAATTCATTTTTAAGTAATTTTTTTTTAGTAATAACATGCATTATTTTTTTGTCAGATGCAAAATCCAAATGCTCGAGCTAACCAGAACATGCCTCCACCCCAGTCCTGGGGTCCTCCTCCTCCTCATCCCCCTCAAGGCTATTCGATGAATGCTGGTGGCGGACCTGGTTTTGGGCCTAATTCTCAATATATGCCGCCTTCACGTCAACTTGACAATTACTATTCTCCTGCTGACATGCCTCCGATGGAAAAGCAGTCTCATCAAGGCCCTCCTGCTTATGGAAGGGATTCTTCTTTGGGAATTCATCATTCAAGCATGCCACCTCAACAATCAATGGTTGCAAAGGTGCTTATTTATTTATTTTGATTGACTAATTCTGTGAAGTTTATGAGGATTATTTCGATTGTTTTTTTTTTTTTCCTTTTCTTGTTTGAATTTTTTTCCTGGCCTGGTGATGTTGTGAAGTAGTATCTCCCTTCAAAATAGCAATTTCTATTAGTAAAAATTGCTATTTAGATTTTGATGTCAGGGTGTCGGTTGTCCCATGGATTGCAATCTACTTTTTTCTAGC
>JAYMSW010002253.1:0-14230 GCA_036897725.1 Erodium texanum | reverse complement strand
GAAGATGGGGAATTTGATGGAGAAGACGGCGGCGATTGCGTCGAAGAAGTACATGGAGGCGGCGATCGGATCGGCGACGGCGTCCATGAAAGCCGCCTGGAAAGGTCTCGCCGGCAACAAGATCCATCCTTCCTGAGGTGATTCCGGCGGGACCCATTTCGTGTTTGACGATAAAGTTTCGTGATTTACATGTTTGGTCTGTCCCGTTTCATGATCATCGAGAAAGTGTAGTAATTTACATTATTTGTTGTGTTGGGTTTGGTAAAGTTGCAAGGAATTAATAATAATAAATAAAATTGTGTTTCTTGATTATGTGGGTGATGGGTGATTTAGTAATTTAAATGCATTGTGTTGATGTGTTTGTTTTTTTGTGTGATTTCATTATTAGCCTCTTGAAAAGCTTAGGGTATGGTTTTGGATCTTACAAAAGATTGGTATTTCTTTTAGTTTTTGTAATCGAAACGAGTGAAATTTAAAAAGCCAAAATTATTGATACGTGATAATGTCGACAATATTGTATTAAGATTTAAGATCGCGAAACTAGACATAATTCACAATCGTTAAATTTGAGATTATATTTAAAATAACAAAACATACAAGACCAAGATGTTGAGGGTTAAGAATTTACTAACTAAATGTATCATCATAATTAGTTTGATGTGTAATTAGCTCACAAACTTCATTTTCACTTTCATAACAATGACAGTTTTGAGTTGTTGAATGTTGAAACAAGGGATAAAAATGCTAGATTTTTCTTAAATGAAGCCTCATATACTAGATATAAAATATATGTTTCTACCGAATTTTAACTTTGAGGACGTGAACAAAAAAACAATGTTATAAGTTTAGCAGAATGAAATTCATATAAATACAAAAATCAAATAATTGGCTCAACATTGGATTAACTAATTTGCATGGTTTGGCATTTGTATGGATTTAGAAAATTTCCCAAAATAAAATTCCATTTATTTGTATAGATTTATAAAATGTTACTAAACCCCAATTACTTTTACTTTTATGCAGTTGAACCTTTTTATATCCTAAAAATAATGGAAATTAAGATGATTTGTCACATAATATTAATAAATGAAGGCCCTTTATCAAATAAATAAATGAAGGCCCAGAAGTAATGAACCCATCTCATCTTATAGCCCCTCTGGAATCAGGAACCTCGCAGCACCTAAAAGCTCCGGCAACCGTTTTTAGACTTCCAATCATCAAATTCGATTCAATTCATTTTCAGAGCCAAATTTCTGGTAAGAAACATAGTTCCCATCTCATAATAAAATTCATCTTCGTGCCGTGTAAGGGTCGGATCTCAATTTCTTCCTTTATCTGTTTTTTCTTCTTCTTAGGGTTTATGCATTTTACTGCAAAAGCATCGCCAAGTTCAGATCGTCTTCACAGGTAAAATCTGGGTTCCGAGTTTCGTTTCTCTATTACCCAAGTTTTCTTCGTGGCTTCCGAGCAAAGGGTGGATGGAAAGTTTCGATTTTATTACCTTCTTTGTCTCCTTTTCGATATCAATAAAAAAAACTAAAAATTTGAGCTTTAGTTTGATTATTTGGGATTCAAAGGAATCGTTGTAGGTTGATGCACAGGCTTATGTTGGATTTTCAGGTGAAACAAAATGCTGTTTTTGTTTTGTTGTTTAATTGATGCATATTCTGATGCTCTGTAATATTTGTGAGAGGAATCAGGGCTTGAGTTAACTGGTTTTGTTGTAGTGTCTGGTGTTTTCTCAGCAACCAATTGCAGTAATTGATGAATATTGATTTATTTTGTAATGCTGTTTTGTAATTGGTAAAATTGAAATTGAAGTGACAATTCTGTATGGGTTTGATTCCTGTTTATTCTGTATCAGATAACTGTTGTTGATTGGTGTATTCGATATTGATAGGTTATGGTGTCGCAAGGCAAGCTTTTTTGTTAGTGTTGAGAAGCTAGTGTGTATTGGGAGCTGATATATTGTGGAGTGGAGTGAAGGTGGTATAGAAGATGCCTCGTGACCTGTCACACTCTAGATCACGATCTCCTTCGTATAGGCGAAGGCATTCCCCTACACCACGGTCTAGCAGGAGAAGCAGAAGAGATAGAAGCCGTTCTCCATATTCTTCTTATTCTCATAGCAGGTGACCCCGTTGATAATCTTGATTCTTTATGTTGGTGCAATTAATTTCCAAGAAATTGCTAGAAAGACTGGGGACTCATATATTTCTCTTGTGGAGTACAAACCTGTACACATCTTATCCTTTTTGGTCTCATTCAATTGGTTGAAATTCAAAATGTTTAGTTTTTAGCATGTATATATGTAAGTTGTAATTTTAATGAACCTCGGATTTCAAGTACTGCTGCTTGTCTTAAGATTTGGTGAATATATGGCTTGCCCTCAGCAACTATTGGTCTTGACCTTTACTTTGTCATGTAAAAATCTTTTGAAGCATAATGTAAATATGGAAGAAAATCAACCGATTGTGAGAGCTAAATAGGATGCATGCTCTTCATAAGAAAAAAAAAACAACAAAAAAAACTCAGTTTCTTCCCATCACATGGGAAGTGAGCAGGTGATGGGTGCCGATGTGTGTCCTTTTGTTGATCGATTGTGACATTAGCTTCTTCATGTGATAAAAGATGGAGCACACAGATTATTCTTAACAATGTATGAGGTAACTGTACATTCTATTTTTAATGTGTAAGATGGTGAGCCGCTTAATACATGTTGTAGATATTCAGTGTATTATAATGTTTATGGTATTGCTCACATAACTTCTATCTCATAATACAGACGGAAAAGTCGTTCTATTTCTCCAAGGCGGCGTAAAAGCCGTTCTATTTCTCCAAGGCGGCGTAAAAGCCGCTCTATTTCTCCAAGACGGCGTAAAACTCGATCTCCAACACCAAAGCGTCGATCTCCTACTCCAAGGCGTTACAAGAGGCAAAGAACTAGAAGTCCATCGCTGTCTCCTGTTCATAAGTCTTCTAGCCCAAGTCTTGGATCAGTAGAGCGCAAAAATGACAGTGAAAAGTTGAAAAAAGAAGAAGAGAAGAGAAGGTATAAATTTCATTGAACTTGCATTTAAATAATCACCTATCTTCAAATTCATGTTTAAAATGTACTATGTTAGTTTCTAATTTTTTGGATTTTTTTCATAATGCCATAGACCATACCTGTTCTTGGTTCGATAGAGTTGAGGGGAGGATGTATATTAGGTTGTTGCTTTAGAATGGACCTTTTTTGAGAAGTGTGAAATAATATTTTTGCAGCATATTCTTTGTTTGTTTTTGTTGATGTGAATAATAGACAAATCAAGGCTTGCATTGGAAAAACCACAAGCCTGAAGTTGAATCTGATTCCATATTGCAAAAGGCTGCATAAAATCAGGCATGAGGAGAGAAAGGTAGTAGTTATTAACTGGCTTGGTAATTAAGAATAGATGACCACTTGTTAACATAAAGGCGTGAGATCTTGTGCTATTTGTTTGATTCTTTTGAAGTGGATGAAGGGGCTCTGTCTTATTGAGAGACACGTGGTACATTTATCACCTGTGATTTACCTTCTGTTAGCTGTGGCTTCTTGTGTCCATTTCATGGTGGAAGTGATATTAAGACTAACAGTAACAAATGATTACCAAAATGTAGTGTTTTGCTATTTTTGTTCCACGATGTAATCCTTCTGTTTTGGGGCCATAGTATTCATAACTTTTCATGCTAGTCAAAAAATGTTTATCGTAGTTCGGAAATATTCCGAGCTGTTGACTGAGTACCTCCTTAATATAGCTATTGTTGGTGTCCTGAATTCAAGCCAATACCCGTTTTTGGATGCAATGTGGATGGAATAATGTTAGCAAAAACTTGAATTCGTTCTCTTATGTGACACTGATATGTGGTATGAGTACAGTAACATATTTAGTGAGATTAAAATCTCTTTAAGCAGCCCACATTCCTCTCTTGAACACTAGGCTCTTTTCTTCTGTTTTCTGTCTCTTTTATGGCCCAGAAGAGAAAAAGTGACTTTAGTTCCTTATCGATTGTCAAATGTTACCTGACGTCTTCTTTTTTTTCCAAGTAAGCAAGTAAGAAGAACTTGACATTCTGGTCATGTTCTTGTTAGGCATCTGCCTATATCCTTAATTTATAACCTTTTTATCTAAAAAGAGAAGTGATTTTAGTACATTGTTTAGTCAGACATTTTCCTTATTCTAGTTCTGCCACGCTGAACTTTCTTCCTACATGTTCTTCAACTCCAACCACTAATTATTATTTTTCATTTCGTCTTGTACAATCTAACCCTTTATCTCAATTAGCAAGCGTGTGGAAAGGTAGATTTGAAATCAAATTTATCATATTATGTGACATCCACTTCTTATTTTAGTGCATGGTAGGCAGAGTAGACTTTGGGCACATAGCTTAGAAAGTTCAGATACTTTCTTCAAAAAAAATGTATATTCAATGCTAGACTTGAAGTTATTCGGTAATTAGCTTTAAAACTGCAGCAGGTTACTTTGACATTCTTCTCCACAGGCTTTTCTCAAGGAAGATACTGCTATATTTCAACTTGTTATGTTTGATGATCAAATTGGGTGCTTGCTTCATTTATCTACTGTTCACCGGTTATGATACTCATTTGTTTGGATCAGGATACACTTAGAGGTATGCCTTGAAAGCATAAGTATATAATTGTGTCGTCATGAAGGTTAGTGTGCCTTTTACTGTAGTTACAAAGAGAACGGAAAAAAATTGGAAGAAAGAGAAAAGATTCATGACTTGGCTAATGCTGTTAAGTTGTAGTGTTTGTATTGACAGACTGAAATGGAGACTTCGGGGCTCTTCACCAAGAGTGACCATTTTTGTGATTAACTTTATTCTTCCGTATCTCAGGCGCCAACAGGAAGCTGAACAGAAGCTGCTTGAAGAAGAGACTGCAAAAAGAGTAGAAGCAGCGATTCAGAAGAAAGTAGAAGAGAGCTTAAACTGTGAAGAAATCCAGATTGAGATACAGAGGCGACTGAAGGAGGGGAGGAAAAGACTTCATGATGAAGTTGAAGCTCAACTCGAGAAAGAAAGGGAAGCTGCTCTTATTGAGGCTAGAGAGAAAGAGGTAAATCGATTGTGCATCGTTCATTGGAACGTTTTTTTTTTCATCAGCTGTGTACCAAGATTTGGGCGCAGTTGCTTGTGTAGAAGCAAGGAGCACCAAACTTTTGATTCTTAGACGTTTAAGATCGACGTAACATGGGCTCAAGACATTCTTTAAACTAGAAAGGAGCACTGATATAGTGATGTTATCACAAGACCTTACACCTTGAGAACGAGGCCCAACAGAAGTTTTGAGAGATAGAGAAAAGCCCAACAAGAGTTGGACGAACAAGCTTTGGTATTCAAACAAAAGTATAGTAGTTTTGTTCTTGTCTTGCATATTGGAGGATCTTGATCTCTGTTTGATTTCCAGGAAAGAGAGAGAAAAGAGAAGGAAGAGCTGGAAAAGATGCTTGAAGAGAACCGGAGAAGGGTTGAAGAAGCTCAGAGAAAGGAAGCTCTAGAGCAGCAGAGAAGAGAGGAAGAAAGGTATAGGGAACTAGAAGAGATACAGAGACAAAAAGAAGAAGCTCTGAGAAGGAAAAAGCAGCAAGAGGAAGAAGAGCGCTTAAATCAGATTAAACTCTTGGGGAAGAACAAATCTAGACCAAAACTGTCCTTTGCTCTTGGCTCGAAATGAGCTTGTGTCAAAACCCAGTTTAGATTCTTTATGTATTTGAATTTCATTGAACACTTGCATCTGTAATTCACAGAGATTATGTCAGTTTATTCAGTTTCAATAATGTATTTTTGTTGTGGCTGAAACAGAAGTTGATACTACAGCAAAAACATCATGAATCTTGCCAAAATTTTCATGTTTCTTCAACCATTCAAAGCCTAATAATATCCTTTTTTCTTCCATCACTATATGATCAAAATGTTTTTTTTTTCCATAGTTATGGTAAGATAGGAGTCAAGGGTATTTTTGTCATTTTCTGATGAAAAAAAGAGCTAATAACTATCTGCAATTAACCTTAATATCTATGTATCAGAACCCAACCCACAAGGATGTTAAAATGAGCTAATATCCTCAACAACACAAGTATAGAATCTCAAACACGGACCAGTGCACAAAAGCTTAACTGCAAGAAAGTATCGGGTTGGAATGTAATAATATCGATTCAAACTGTGCTCAATACATTTCATCAAAATGTACATCAGCTAGATAAACAGATGGTAAAGATTGCTCAAATCTTATTAACTAACATCATCACTATACAAAGAATTATTGCAAAAGAATCATGTGCAGAACTGAAAAAGAACAAAGGGATTGTACAGAACGACAATACGGGTGAGAAAAAATTAACATCCTTTTTACGATGATTGTTCGGGAAAAACTTTCTCCTCCAAGAACGTGATGAAACGATGAGCATAGAGCTTGGGCTCAACCACAGAGATGAAGCGAGGGTCGTTCTGCAACGATTTGCAGGCATGCTCAACCTTCTTCCTCATATTGTATTGCTGAAGAATATCGATTATGCCCATGTAGAGAACCACGTCGTAGACCTCAAAAAGTTCGATCTCTGCTGAATCATCATCGTCCTGCTCAACCTTGTGATTGGCCTGAGCAGGCATGTTCACTCCTAACTGCACCGGCAACCTGAAAATTACCTAAAACAGTTAAGCAAACTACCTTAAAAAAATCACCGTAAGGTGGTGACGCTTTTATTTTTCTTATTCGGATAGGATTTCTGTTGGCTTCGTTAGGAAGCTCGCATAAAGTACAATGAAAGAAGCTACCTTGCTGTACCAGGAAGTAAGAGATCTACTTCTTTTTCACCAACAGAGTATGCTCTAAGCGTGTTTCCTCTGATGTGTGGGCCCGGTGTTCTTCTGACAGAGCTTGGTTCGTGAGTTACTAGGATGAGGCCTTTTGGGGGAATTGCAAGCTCTCCTTGTGAAGTTACATCTAATGAAAGTGAGTGTTAGCCGAACTATTTAACTTTCTTAGAGGGCCACAAAATTTATATGTAATCCACAACTAGTTAATATCAGAACAGAACAATTGCTGCCAAATTTAAGTGTGAAATGACGAAAATACCCTCATGAAAAATGAAGAATATGGGTATATTCATCATTTCACACCCAAAATTTGATAGCATTGGGGTAATTGAGGCTAAAAAACTTTAGGGGGTTGCCAAAAACTTTTAAAGCTTCGGGGTAATTCATGTGAGATTGATATGGAATCAACAACTAGTTTCTGTAAAAGAACAATTACCATCACTGCCCGAGAAACTCTCGTGGTTGCTCGTGGAATCAGAAGATTCTAAGAGGATTTTCAAATGCTCGGGAGCTCTAAAATGTAACCCCAACAGAAGGCTGTAATCGATTATCTGTTGAGATTCCAAGAACTTGCAATCCCGGTGTAATTGTCTGCAAAAAATCAGAGCATGAATCATGAACACTCAATATTATTATTCTAAAAATGTCATGTTCAAGCACAAACTTACTCGAAAAGTGAGTGCCGCAACAATTTGTCCATGTAGAATTCATAATCAAGATCACAATCTTTCAAAGTGGTATTTTCTTGAATTTTATCTTTATCCGTACATCTTCCAACTGTTGACCCTTTGAGGTCATAACGACGGTGAATCCGTAATTCAGTGCAAAACATATTCCCCATGACCACAAATCGTACCTTAAAACAAACAAAAACAAACATAAGTCATATCCAGAGACACATGATATATCGAACACGAGGACCACACGATAGTAAAGCAAATACCTTTTTTCCACCTCTCAATGTTATTCGATGAAGCCCAAAAAATTTGGTTATAAGAGTATTTTCATGCTCTTTAACATGGTTGAAATAGTTCGGCAGCATATTGAGAAGAACCTATGAAGCAAAAGAAAATACATTATTCTTTAACTGATCACATAGTTTTCGTATGAAGTATTGTTCAGACCTTAAGTTCTGATCGTTTCACTGTCTTGATCACGAATTTATCATCATGTGAAAGATAGAAGATGCTGCCACTTTTCCCCGGGGAAGAAACCTCCCTCAAACCGTCATTGCCACATATGGACATCATATATTCCGCTGCATCTAACTTGAACATCTCCCTCAAATTCCTGAATTGATAACCCATTATTGGTGACATGTGAAAATTCACAAGGGTAGTCATGAGTATGTGTAAAATGTGCAATGGGGTCATGCGTTTGCAGGCAATTCAAAAAGGTAGTTATATGCAATTAACCCAATATTTGAATAGACGTTACAAGAACTGGCATCAAAAGCTAAGCAAACACAATGTGCAAAACAAATAAATACCTGAAGGCCATAGGGCAATAGTCCTTCCAGTAGAAATCAATGGAGTAATGTGGAGGCGTAAATTGTGAGCCCTTTCTAGGGAAATACATCCGTATCCTTGCTCGGTCTCCAAAATCAGAACCTCTAACGTCACGCACCGGTACCGGAGTGATTTTGCCAACAGTATACCTGTGGACTTCAAATAAAGTACTTCATAAGTTCAACAATGAGTCGTACAAAGATAATAACGATAAACATTTATCAGAAACCTTTGGGTATCGATTGGTTTACCTGATACCAAGCTGCAAATTGAGCATTAAATAATAGCTCCGGTGGCTATCGAATATATTCACACACGAACTTTTCTTCATTTCCTTCATATCGAATTTGTTGCGTTGTTTACGTTTCTGTGATGGTTGAGCCCGATGCCGAATCCTCTCTTTTATCAAAACTCCTTGCATGTATTCCCTTTCGTAAACCACCGAACTGTTATCGTTCTCCCGGTCAAACCTTTGACCGACATCAGACGGACACGACATAGTGCACGAGATGTCATCACTGGAAAGATCTTCGGTTCGATGACTAAAACTCAACTTTTCGTCTAATGCCACATTCTGATGCGATATTCTTCCCGAACTCCTCACAACGGAGATCCTCTCAGAAAGAGTACGCTTCACATCGGAATTTAGCGGTGGACTGAGAGTTAACGAGTTTCTCCCGTCATCGTTATATCCGAGCGAGCTACACCATTTCTCAAGAGACGGATCTTTACTTCCATTAGGATAGAACGTTCCTTTCCCGTCTTTTAAATCCTTCGACCACATTCCGAAATAATACCCTTCATCGGCGAACCTATGAACTCCGGACCCGTGCCGAAGCCCATTCAACCAAAGCCCATCAAAAAGATCGCCATTGGCCCATTTCATGATTCCCCGACCACACATTTTACCGCCCTTCCAATTTCCGATATATGTGTTTCCGTTATTCCAAGAATATCTACCGTTACCTTCTTGCACTCCTTCCTTCCACGAACCTTCGTAGATATCGGAATTGGAATATTCCTTTCTTCCTAGCCCGTGTGGAATATTCATCCTCCACGCTCCGGTGTAAACAGATCTATCGGGTCTAGAGAAGGTGCCGAAACCATTTAGATAACCTCCGGCGAAATCGCCCTCGAACTTCGCTCCTGATGGCCAAGTCATCTGTCCTTTCCCCGTCATTTTCCCTTCTTCCCAATCGCCCTCGTAGACCGTTCCATCCGACCATGTGTATTTCCCGTTCCCGTGAGGAACCGTTCCATCACACTCACCGATATAAATGTCTCCATTTGCAAACACCTTCTCATTAAGCCTGCAAAAATGAAATGCACAAATAAATAAATAAATCATACCTTGAGATGAAAACAAAAGGCTAAACAAATAAAACGAACAAGAAGAGACTTTGAATATGGAGTAGGACCTTTCCAAATGGAACAAATCTATAAGTTTCATTGCCAATTCCTTGCTTAACTCCGAGCAAGCCTTTCATGCAGTACAAGACGAAACTTCATCTTTCACCACATATACAAGATCACCAAATCCAGTTATGAGACTCTGAACATACAATGAAGTTGTCATACTTGGATATAAAAATTTCTTCCACCAAGTAAAAAGGGACGTGCATTTCAATCGAGTTTCTTTTTTACTTGCAGAATCTTAATTTATTTTGAGCATTACTTCCACCTGAAGGCTTCGCCTCAGACAAAAAGGAAAACCCAGCATTAGAGAATTATCAGATTCTTTTCTTCTATTTTTAGGAATTCCTTATCGTTCTTATCTTTTTCCAAGTAACGCTCTCAGTGTCATTACCAAGCAACATACGTATATATGACACAATCTCTACTGCACTATGCTACTTATACCATGTATTTTCTAATCCAATTAGCAACATCTCTCAAGGGTTATCATAGGGAAGCAAACTAGAAAATACGATGAATTGTATAGTTTCATATTAATCATGTGTTTCTTCTAATTTTGTTGGGTTTACCATATGGAGAATTGGATACCTTACTTGATTTAGTTTATATGATCATTGATTCACTTAGAGATCATCAAACCCATTTGAGAATCTCCAATTCCCACATAAACCCCTTTTTTACAAGGACTCATTATGAATTCATAGTCTCACCTACCCACTGGGAAGAACAAATGAAACCCAGATAGATACCCAGAAAAAACACAAGAAAGTTTGAATTTTTAACAATCTACAACTAACCCTTATCAATCATCACTAGTCCAAAAGACCCTTTTCAATTCTAAACCAATTTCAGAAAGACACAAATCAAGCAATTTCACTACCCATTTCCCATTTTGTGTCACCCCAAAAGATATGAACTTACAGAATCAACTGAGAAACCTAGTACAGTGATGAACCCAGAACCACAAATTGCATACAGAGATGAAACAAAATCAGACAAAAAGTGAGAAGAAGAAGAATCAATCATATGCACACAAACCTGTTGATGGTGGGTTATTGAAAGGGACAAAAGCTGGCTTTCCTGAGGTGGGATTTGGGGAGGAAAAGAGAAGCCCTAAGAATTTGAGCCCAAAAGGATAAATCAAATGGATCAGATGTACAAGGTAATTATGTACACAGAAATAGAACAAGGTTGTCCTTTTTTTTCCCCAGGTCTGAAGCCGACCACAACTACCAAGAACAGATGCTCTGCTTGAGCTCACACTTCACCTCTCTAAAAAAGAAAAAAAGTTCTCTCCTTTATTGCTGTTTTCAATTTGTCCATGCAGGGTATGGAGAGATGTTCCTCCTCCACTCCACCTGATTACAAGACATTGATTAAGAATCATGCCACGTGTACACTTCACCATCCCTCATAGGCCCCACCATTGTCTTTTATTTCAATAAACAAAACTTAATTTTGTTCCATCTTTTGGTTTTAAGCTTTAAATTCTAGCTTCTCAAGATCACCTAATATCTTGATTTTCATCGATTAATATTAGTTTTTTATTTGTTCCAAAACGACCTCTTAATCTATGAACGTGAAGGCATCTTGTGAAATGATCTTTGATCGAATAAAAGAGGCAATTAAAAAAATCTTATCTTGTGTCCACTTTCTGCTGTTAATCTGATAATTGAGAATCTGGTACTGTCTTTTTCCCTCTTTTTGATTCTCAAATTGCTCCACAAAGAACATTACATATTCTTGTGAAAACAAATCAACAATATAGTTTTGATGTCAATGGCTTTATTCGACACCACTTGGCACACAATTTGAACAAGTAGAGCCAAAATTGCAAGTGATGAGGTATTGATTTGAAACCTGTTCATGGGGCCGCCGAGGAGGGGGAGGAAAGTCAACATTCTTGACCATTAAGGAGCTCTTGTGACCAGTTTTTTTTTTTTCTTTCTTTTCTTTCATAGTCATGTGAAGACATCTCCGGCGCCGGAATCCGGCGACTTCCCGCCGGACATCTGAAAAATTGAGAGAGAAAGATTGGATTTTTGGGGTGGCAGAGGAAAAGGGTATTTAGATCTTTTATAGATCTGAGTCTCAGTTAAGAAGAGACTGTGCCCGACATGAAGAAGAACATGGAAAGTGACAAGACATAGACAAAAGACAACCTCGGAGAGAGCTAATGTTTTGAGATCACAGAAGGTGGCGCAACAATTTTGCGTCTTCATTTCCTTTCTTTTTCCTAATTTTCATTGGATAGAAATATAGGACGAGGGCATTTTGACATTTGATTATCTCGGACTTAATTATTTTGTTTTAGATAAAAGCAATACTTTTATTATATATAAAAAAAAAAAAGTCATTTGTAATCTTAATGATTTGTCGTGATCAAACGTGATTATACCCATAAATAAATCCACTAACCTCTCTTTTATGGATCGTTTTTTCTCTTCAATCACCCCCAAATTGTTCTCTATATTTTCCTTGATCATCTTTTTGAGTATTGTCTATATACTCAGTATTCTCCATATCTTTAGCCAAGTGACTTTGAAGGTCGATGTTGTTTCGAGTATAGAAGATCATGTTCTTTTCATTGGGGACTTGTTCCTACTATCTTGAGTATATACTGGATGGCTAATGTTAGTACTAGGAGTATGTCTGATTTGTCCGAATTGGAATCCCTTGACAACACCTATTGTTGTCATTGGTCTCATAAACTCTTGATGTTTTTTTAAATAATTAAATCTCGATTATGTTTTTTTTGGAAGATTCCTCTTCTTTTATGTATGCTATTGATTATGTGGAACTCATTATTTTTCCCGCTTGGACTGTTTTACTTAACAAGAATGTTGCTGATATTGTTAAGTATGAAATGGATAATAAGACAGTCAGGTATTATATTTTAAATCATACAAACAACACCCTCTTTGATTTATTTATGAGTATACTACACTAATATGTGAGATCCTAGATAATAAATATGAAATGAATGATACTGGGAAGAAGAAATATGTGATTGAAAAGTGGGTGTCTTTTCGAATGCTCCATAACAAACTGATTATGGAGCAAGTTCACGCATACAAAAACCTTTATGTAGATGTCGTCAATTAATGGATGAAAATCTGTGAAATTTTCCAAGACAATGTTCTTCTCAAGAAGTTCTTGCCCTCTTGGATTGACTATCGTCAAATTTAGTGGACCACCTTGTGTCAACAAATTCAAACTGAAACTGAGGGGATCTCCAAAGAAAGGACCGCTCAAAAAGAAAAACAAGATTGGCAAACCTGAAGGCTCAATCCAGAAGTCAAAATATGTTTATCTTGTCGGTGGCACAACTAGCCACAAGGTATTTTAGTGCCTTCAACAACGTGGAAATGCGAAGCCACCTATAAAGACATATATCGTTTAAAGCGATGAGATTGTAGTTGTGGTATTACAGGTCAATTTGGCTTTCAAGCTTCTATTAGACACCTCTGCAACTCCAAGGAATTGTTCTACGAGTTCGAAGCAGCTGCACTTGGAGAAGTTGTCTACATGGGGAACAAATTTGTCTCTACTATTCCGGAAAAGGAAAATCTTGTTCAAGCTTGCCTCTAGAAAGACTCGCTCTACAAGATGCTTTCTGTGTTCCTACACTTTGTCGCAACCTTGTCAGGAGACTTCTCCTCCATAAATGTAGACTGAAAACTGTTATTAAGGCTGGCAAAATTGTATTCACCAAGCATGGAGAATTTGTAGGAAAGAGGTATTATAGTAAGAGGTCTTAACCTTTTCATTGTAGACGAAGTTGTCATCAACAAAAATATTTCCGCTTCCATCTATATTACTGAGTTAATTGATCATTGGCATGGTAGATCAAGACATTTGAAGGTTACTTTGTTCAAACATCTATCACACATCTCTATTTATCTCTAAACTCTCAGAATACATATAATTTCATTGACACGGTAGATTAAGACATTTGAACTTTACGATTTGTTTTTTTTTTTATAAAGTTACAAAAGTTTATAATTAGTATATGATCCGGAAAAAAATTGAATTAATAATTATAATTAAATGTTACTACATATTTTTTTAAGAAAAATATTAGCAAGATATTCATATAATTATTTTTTAGGGAGATATTCATATAATTTTAGACAATCTGTTTTGATGTCCATTTATAATCAGGCCTTTAAATAATTAAAAAAAAATCTTATCAAGATAATTGAAAGGAAAAGAAAAAAACGAGAAACGCCGTGAAAATATGAAAGCATTCGTTGTCACCATTCTCATCAGCGTCTTCTATTTCACCAAAAATCCAAACGAGCTGTAATAGCTATGGAGGTGTTCGTGCTCGGTAATGGCTTCCCACATATTCTCACTCGCCCAACACCCTTCCCTTTCTCCAAATTTCCTTCTCCGCCTCCGTCCAGAGCACCCAAATTTCTCGACTCGCCGCCGCAGGCGCCGTT
>JAYMSW010002252.1:0-14231 GCA_036897725.1 Erodium texanum | reverse complement strand
TTTTTTAAGGTTCATAAAACCCTAATACGGTTAGATTTAATAGATTTTTTTTGAATTTTGGTCATGTGCTAGGCACATGTTCATCTATTTTTTTAAAATGAAAATTATGCACTTGCTATAATATAAAATGATATTAAAAAAAATAAAAAGTAAAAGAATATCATTAATTAATTAATAATAATAATAATAAGAAAAAGAAAAAGAAAAAAATTGAAACTGTCATGTGATGCCGTGAACTCCGGCACTTCTCCCGCGTCTCCTCGGTGAACTACGGCCATAGAATTGCAGGTTCCAATGAAGACTGATGCCGTGAACTAGGCGAATTTGTCATCGCGTTAGCAAATCTGGACCGAACTTTCAATCTTCGACGAATTTGAACCGAGCCTTGAAGAACGAGATCTAGATCTCGACTGATGTCGTGAACTCCAACGCTTCTCCGGCGTCTCCTCGGTGAACTCCGTCCATGGAATGGAATTGCAGAGCCTTGAAGAACGAGATCTAGATCTCGACTGATGCCGTAAATTGGGCGAACCTGTCACTGTGTTACTTAATTTGGACCGAGTTGTCTATCTTCTCCGGCAAATCTGAACAGAGCTTGAAGAACGAGATCTAGATCTGGATTGATGTCGTGAACGACTATGAAGAATCGACCTCGTTGAATACAGTGAGTCCATGATGGTTTTGGTCTCAGAAACACATCGACGACGAAGCACGCCATGAACCTTTAAGGGCTGGGTTCTGGTCCCGGACGCCGTTCCCTTGCCCGACCTCAATTCCCTTTCCCGGTCTCGGTTCAAACCCAATCCTTGACCTCTCTCGGACACAGTCGATCTTTGCTTGCTATCGGAGCTTCCGTCATCCTTGATGGTGGAGTTCGAAGATAGCGGTGGTCGTCACCATCTGAACTTCTCGAGGAAGACGGTGATCAGACCTTTCCTCTTCTTTTTTTTCTTTTTTAATCTCTTTTAATACATTTTTGTTTTAAAACATTTTGTTTGTTAAAAATCACCTTTTTTTTCATTTTCTAATATATTTTAATTTTAAGAATACTTAAAAAAATCATAAAAAAAAAATTCCAGTGCAAAAATTAAGACGAATATTTTAGAAAATTATTTTCAATTTTTAAAATTTTATAACTATTTTTTTTCCAGCATATATTCTATTTGTATTTTTTTTTCTGAATTTATAACTAATTTGTATTTTTTAGGTTCCATTTTTAGTATGCAAGGGCAGTTTGGACATTTCATATTAAACTTAACAGGGTTATGACGGATAAGCCTTTAAAAAACTTCACTGTAATCATGTGAACGGGTTGATAGTTTAAAGTGGTTTTGTGAAAATGAGTCATAGTTCACGGTAGT
Source organism: Erodium texanum (assembly GCA_036897725.1). Taxonomy (NCBI): domain Eukaryota; kingdom Viridiplantae; phylum Streptophyta; class Magnoliopsida; order Geraniales; family Geraniaceae; genus Erodium; species Erodium texanum. The sequence goes on along the minus strand of JAYMSW010002252.1, from coordinate 12,870 downwards.
TTTATGAATTTTTCCCTTAAAAAAATCACTAATACAATCTAACCAAGTCATAAACAAATTAAGTAATTAATATCATTTTTCATTAAAAATGAGTATAATTTCAAAGAACTGGGCTTAATAAGAACACGGGCTTAAAACAAATGAAATGTGCTCTAAGTAAAACTTGTCAAATTTTAGTCCAAGTTTGATGGCAGTCGGTTTTCAGTCTATAAAAAATCCGATCGAAAAACCGACGTTTTTTTGCTCACCCCAACATCAAACGTGTAGAAACAAATAGAATCATTACATTCATGGTAATTAATTGGAATGAGAACACATAACCATATTGTACCTATCTAAACTTATGGATAATTAAGTACAAATTATCTTAGAATACTGTCTTACAAAAGATTGTGAGTCACTAGATCTACAAATATCAACGACTACAAAGAAAAATATATATAACCGTGTGTATTCAATACATAAGAACAATGTGATCATTTCGTCATTTTGCCACATTTGATTATAGCGTAGTGTACATTTCATCCCATGAATTTTATATAAAAAAAATATTTTGATGATAACTAGATTTTATTAAGGAACATAATCAAATACAACAATATGGATAAAGCCCTTTCAGAATTCAATCAACGTTCTAATTTTGACCAACATAAATGGATATCGAGTTTCATGCACTATGTGTAGAGACTATGACCAAGTCATAGTCAACAACTGTTAATGGTTAGAGAGTTTATAGGTAGTCATGCATGTTGATTAGTGGGAGAGATGGTGCGTATAGTCAATCTCTAAACTCTCTCAAGTTGTTGAGTTTTGATGTATAAATATTCAACTCATTAGTGATAATAAATGCAACACTTTCAATACTTAGCTTCAATATATATGGTATCAGAGCCTAATCGATCTTTGGTTAGGTCATAGCAATTATCATTATTTTGTCCATTTGTTAGAATAGATTCTAACAAGTGGGTAGGCATGATTCTATTTTTATCTCGTGTTTTTAAACCTTTACTTATGTTGTTAATGTTTTTTTATCTCACCTCTAGAATTACTCCTACAAACCCATTGCTTCAACCTCGCACATGAATGTCAAGTAGAAGTGGTACACAATCATATTACGCAATCAATGTTGCCATATGAAAACAAGAATGGTATACGCAACTTTCCATTGTCCATATCGACAAGCTTGCATAAAGGCAATCTGCCCAAAAGAATTTCTTGAATGCATATCGATACTCCTACAAAACCGGATTCCATTGTTGAATCAGCTGCCACATTACAAAACCACCAAAATGCATCTAGAATTGTTGGTCACTCGTCCATGTCCTACAAAACCGGTGCTCCAATCTGGTCTTTCATAAAGGGATGACACATATCGCTTTCACATATCATTTTGTTCAGGGAAAATACTATGTCCTTGATTTGACATATTACTTTCCAAGTTGAATCTTTTCCGCCGGTCGATCAACTTGAGGGGGAATGTAGAGACTATGACCAAGTCATAGTCAACAATTATTAGTTTTTAGAGAGATTTTAGGTAGTCATACATGTTGATTAGTGGGAGAGATTGTAGGAATAGTCAATCTCTAAACTCTCTCAAGTTTTTGAGTTTTGATGTATAAATATTCAACTCATTAGTGATAATAAATACAACACTTTCTATACTTAGCTTCAATACTATGTGTGTCAACAATCACTAACTACCAAGTCAAGCGAGGACAATAGCTCCAGGTTATTGTTAATAGCTAGTGTAATATTTTATCATCGGAGCTCATCCTTTCTAAATGGTTTTTCCATAAATATTACTTCATGTCCTGTCCGGGTCTGACCCCTCCAGATTTTGTCATTCCGGGCATGCCAGATTATGTCAGATATAACAGGATGCACTCCCTGAACCCAAGGATCGACTAGCACACAACTGCCAATGTGCATTCGGATCAAATATATGACGTTGATTTTTCTTGCCCGCATTCCGGACAATCAGTCGCCACATTAACACAACGATTTTGAAGTTGAGCGAGGGAGGGATATGTATTAGTGATTTCTCTCTAAAACAAAGTTGAGCATTTTGGGTGGTGTCCTCAACTGCCAAAAGGTTTTCTAGGTTCGATCATCTCATTGTGAAGACCACCGAAGAATTCTATACACTCCTCCAATCATGTAGTGTCCTCTTTAATCAAGATACCAAAACCATCTATCCTTTATGGAGGAGCATCCTAGAGGAATACAAGAGATTAAGGCTTGTTCATCAACTAAAAAGGGCCAGATAGAGTCTCAATGTCCTATTGCAATCCTGGCGCGGTCATTAGGCTACACACATGTATGTGATATAAGTCTAGATGTGCAGATCGCACCATGGGGTCAGGTGCCGGTAGCCGCATGTCATGTAGTATGCTTTCTGATGTGAACACATCTTTATGCCCAAAATCCATATTTTAACCCATATTTTATAGTTTTTTTTTCCTTGTGTAGTTTCTTTTATCATTCACTCTTCTATCCTTATGCATTTATGGGTATGGTGACACTTTGCAGCAAATCAAATCTAAAAAAAGCATATTTGGATAACGAGGAGACGTACTAGATCCTCACAGCCAGATCACAGTCGTGATGCACTTGGTGAAGCCTCTCGAGAGGACGTGACACCCACCATAAAGCAAGGCTCCTCAAACAAATCCTATTTGGTTCTCTATAGACCAAGTCACGATTGTGAGCTAGTCTGTTACAGCCCAGCCACGATTGTGAAGCCTGTGATCAAGAAATCCGTACCAGCCTTAAAGAACCCATGGGATCTCTATTGTGTCGACAACGGCAGTGACCACCCAAGTCACGACTGTGATGTGTGTGGTTCCGATGCGAATTAGTATATACTTTTTTTAGGAAATTTTCTCTTTTTCCCTTCTGAATTTGTTAGATATAAATAAGAACGTTAGGGTCAAAGGAGGGGAAGTTCATTTTTATTAGAGATTGTACTTTCTAGGATTCAAGGATTTGATTTTAGAGATTGATGAGTAAAGATCGATGAAGTGAAACATTAAAATTAGTAAAATGTATCAACTATTTTATCAATGTATGATGAATTGTGCTTATCTCTCTACTTCTTCTCGTTCTATGATCATGAGTAGCTAAACTTCTATAATCTAGGGCAATGGGTGAGTAGAGATTGTGTTTTATGCATTGGATGCTTACATAACCTTGTAAACATTGATCTAGGTTATGTGTTCATGATTAATTCGTTCTTAATACTATATCTCCTTTGTAAGCTTGATATATGATCATAATTGTTATCCAATACTTGAAAAAAATGAGAGTACTAATTGGCCTAGAATTAATCATGAGTTGGAATTAAATCCTAACTAGATATAGTAGGGTTGGTACAATTGCAAAATCCAAACTAACACTAGAAAGTTAGAAATTTTTATAGAATTTCACGCTTTGGTTCTCTCTACACATAGATTATAAATAAATAGGCGGTTAGATTCCTTTAGGGTCCTAAGCTATCGAAAGAAGTTATGATTCTTTAAAAAGGAAGTTCGTTTCTCCCAGAATAGTTAGTTTTACAAGGTTAACAAGATATCTAATGCTATGAACATGTCTCTACAACCCCATGCCTTAGATTGTCACACTTGATTTCCGAAACTCGATTTACCTGAATTTACATTTACTCGTCTTTCATTTACATGCTATAATTTTACAAAATAAACAAAACCATTTCCTTAACGGAACAACTTAAGTAACATCCTACATAACGAGTGATTTCCATTCTACTTCCCGTGGGTTCGATAACTCAGGCTTCCTCTAAAAAACCCTTTATTATATTGACCAGTACGCTTACCATACGCGAGCGAGATACGCTTAATTACTAGCAGGTTTTACTTGTGCTACTCTCCTGGTCACATGTACCTATAAGGCTATAAGACGTCTTGCTCCTTCTATCAGTAATTCTTGAGACTTCAAAATACTACTCTATATATAGCAGGGGTTATTCCCCAATCGGGCAGTTAGGAAATTTCCTTCTAGGTAATACCTTGCTTTAAATACCTTTGCCTACAAATTGTCTTCCCTGGATAATAGTATCCAACCTTGCTTACCCAAGAGAGCAACATTGAAATCCTTGAGATGCTTAAAACTCATCCCTCCAAAAACCTTGTGGGCACAGACATGGTCCCAATTCATCCATATAATGCCCCAACCTTGAGCTTGGTTATGCTTCCACCAAAACCGTTCCATCGCTCAATGTCCTCGATCATGGTTTTGGGATAAGATAGACTATCATGGCGTAAGTTGGCAGTCTTCATGACAATCTTCGGTAAAATCTCTTTCCCTACATGTGATAAAATCTTGGAACCCTAATTTTGCTAACTGTTCAAAATGCGGTCCTTGATGTAACCAAGAGCTAGTTTTTTGTTTCCTCCAACAAGTGCCAACAGCACTACGTAAATAACATCCCCTAACGCCCTATGGAGTCCAAGTACCGAACATATCTCTGTTCTAGTGGCCTTCTCTGTATTTGAGCTAAAAAAATATCGAGGATTTTCCCATTGCCCTGAGACTGAACCAAAGGTATGGAGAAACTCTTTCACCTTCGCCGCTTTCTGCAATGAGGCTGTACAAAAACTATAGTTGTCATCAACAAAAAACATATGGGTTATCGGTGGAGTCTCCTAATAGGCCCGAAAGGTCCTATAGTTATATCTTCATATATTATCACGTACCTCACCATCTCCAAAATGTGTCGTATCAAAAGAATCCAGTGCTCGCTGAAACCCATGCATCTTAAAACCATATAAAAACAGCTTCACACAACTCTGTCATCACCCTTACTCATGTCTAGTTTTTAAGCCACATACCATTCACGAGTCTTCCTCTTTAAATAATGGAGCACTTCCTCAATGATCATGAGATTATCAGATATGAGCCACCTGGCTACAAACAGACTCTGAGTATGTGAAATAACTTGACTCAATATCCCTTTCAACTAGTTAGTTAAGACTTTGGAAACAATTTTTAAAAGCTCATTACAAAGAGAAATAGGTCTCAAATCACCCATGCCTTGTACATACTTTCTCTTAAGAATCAGAATTATGTTGGTGTCACTAATAGTAATCGGGAGTTCCCTATGGAAACAAACTCTCAAACTACTCCCTCCCCATCTATACCGACTATATCCCAATGCTTAGGGTAAAAAGTTGGATGAAGCCCATCCGATCAAGAGAACTTATTGGTATCCTTACCCTTAGTACAGTCCATACTTCTTCATAAGACACCGACCAGATTCAGATTAAGGCTGCATTATGTCACTTAACAACCATTCGCGGCATATTCACTACCTTCTTAGCATTCGAATTGGTGGTGGATAAGAGGTGAATATAATCCTTCAACCAATGTTGCTTTGCTCTCTATTTCTATATATCCTCCCTTTGTTGGCGATTTGACCCCATCCCTGTCCCAATGGTTGTTAAGTTTTCTTCAATCTTCTTGTCTAGTCCGCGCACCATATAGTCCTTCCTCAATCTGATAAATTTCGGCCATTATATCCGTATTCAATGCCATTCATTTTGACCATATCGGTCACACAACCAAGAATTTTCAAACGATGAGGCCTTCTTCTCTGTTAAACAGACGCCCAAGTTTAGAAGGCGGGTCGTATGATGCTAAAGCTCGATCCAGTCGGGATTTAATCTAATCATCTATGCTCGTCCTTTTTCCACGTGAAGAACATCCAACAACTCCCGATCTTGGACTGCTAGTCTAAAATCATCTAACAATGTCTGAGATTTCATTATGCGATGTTAATTATTTCATAAACATAGATTTCAATTGTAAATGTGATAGATTTTATTATGTGATGTCGTAGATTTCATTGTCGGTAGTGCTACATTTCAATCATCTAGCATGACTAGAGGTACTTAGGTCACATACCAGAAGTAAACAAATTGTTCTCGTAAGCACTGGGGTCTGGGGATTGTTCTTGCTTTCACTTGTCATAATCGATTTTTAGAGGTTGTTGCTACTTCTAGCGCTAACTGAATCGTTTTGAATAAAAAACCACAAAACTCAAAAAAAAGATTGAGTTAAATTGATTACTTATCGGGATTGACTGTTGAAAATTGTTGCTACTGCCCGTGCTTGCTAGAATCAAGTGAATAAAATAGAAGTGAGAAGAAGAGGATGCTAGGGTTTAAGGGTCGAAATGTCAAAGTTACCCTTGTATAATTGTAAAATGACAATTTTTTTATTTATTTAACTCTCAAGTAAACAAAAAGAACTTACTTAAACTGTTATATCCATTATTTTAGGTATTTTGATATCTAATAGATTAAATTATTTATATCAAATCAAAACTAATTAACTTAATTATTAAACACTTAAATTCTATCCCTATAAACCTTATAAAATAAGTTGCAGGAGTAATCCCAAAATTATATATGTCTAGTCAAAAAAGAGTGATCCCAAAATAACTGTCTAATCAAAAAATAATAAATCAGCTTGCCTGAATTCAAAAGAGTGATCCCGGAATAACTGTCTAGTCAATAGGTAAATACATAAATAATTAAAGTGAAAAAGAGTGAACCTAAAACGCCGTCGTATGTATAATTAGAATAGTGGTGAGATATTAACAAATCAGCTTCATCATTCAGATCACTCCCACCACCACACTTCGCTGTCAGTGAGCCAGTCCATCTCTGTCCTCCAGACCGCGCCTCGAAAACCCTTGACCGGACCGCCGCTGAGCTCCACCTTCTCCTCTCTCTCCCGCTCCCCACAATTGACAGTAGCCTAAATCTCTCTTTCGCAGCGCTGATCCATTTCCGCAGCCGCCACCGCCCACTGGTGAGAGAAAAATGCAGTAATAGCAGTGTGAAAAGGTAATTGATTTTGAATTTTTTGTCCATCTTCCGTAACTGTTTGGCAGTAAATATCCAGAAACGAAGAGGGTCGATAGGGTTGTATCTTTGAGTTGAAAAGTTTTGATCTTTCTGCAAATTGAGCTCGACTTCATAGCTGATAATGTGGGCTGATCTGGGATCGAGTTTTTCAGAAAAAAAAAATAGTTTCTTATATTGTTATGTTCTCATTCTGGAATTGATCTTAAAATTTCCAAATTTTACAATAGGGGTTTCCGCATGATCCGCTAGGTTTTGTCCGTTTAGTGTCAAATGTGGATTTAGGTTTAGCAAGTGAGAGCTGATTTATAACTCTTCTGGTTCTGCTTTCCCTATAGTCTGATTTTCTGCATTTTATGTTGATATTGGGGTTACATATCTGCATTGCATACTCTCAGGAGTGGGTTTGGAAAGATACTTATGGGTCATGTCTGACCTACGTTTAGTTATTATATCTGCATATGGTCATGAATTTTCTCCATTTCTCCATGGATTAATTAGTAAAACCAAGTTACTTAGGATATTCAGAATCATTAAATTCAATTTCTGGTCCCTTACCAATTGAAAAATGAATTTTGAAGTTTGTTAACATTGCTGCAGTGCAAGTGCTTGCATGATTTGTTTGACATCTGATTGTGTGGTTGGTGCTAACCCCAATATTATTGTACTGCAGTGTTGAAAAGATCAAGAATTGACTTCATTCCCACTGTTGATTCCAACTAGATAAGTTATTTGATCATGGATAAAGTATCCACTGACTGTCAATATCCAGGGTGCTTCTTTTGCGTCATGAAGGAAGGGAATCCAAGTAAGCGCAGAGCAAGTATACTGAAATTCTTTAGGGAGCTTCCTTCACAAGATGATGACGGGCAGGTTCTCCCCATCAGTGGCCTCTGGAACACTGCAATGGCCCATCCAAATGACCCTGAGTTCATCGAGTTGGGAATATTTGAATGCATGGCAGCACTTATATGGAAAGGTCTAAAGAACCGCCGCTGGCTTTCTCATGACCAAAATATATACATTCCTTATTATGCAGCACACATTATTGGATCCTACACTATGAACTTGGAGGAATTTGCAGATAGTGCTGTGCATGCCAGGGTAATACCTCCACTTGTTGAACTGTTAAGAGGGAGGTTGACTTGGGTAGAACAAAGAGTGGCAGTACGAGCTCTTGGGCATTTGGCTACTTATGCTAGCACTTTTCCTGCTGTAGCAAGTCATGGTGAAATCCTTGAGCTCTCCATTCAACTAGCAATGAGTTCACTAGAAATAGTTTACTCACATTTTTACCAATATATTGACAGAAGATTAAGTTATCACTGTGATCTGCTTACCCGTGGCATGGGTGGTGTTGAAATGGAGTCCAGGAAGGCAGAGGAATGGGCTAGTCAGCTGCAATGCTGGTCCCTTCAACTTATAAATTGTTTTGCTTTCAAGCCTGAGTTTCTTCCTGCCATCTGCAAACCTGATTTCTTAATAAAACTACCGGGTATGTGGGGTGGGCTTGTTAACGAAAACTCTCCAGCTGGTATTGGCTTGTTAAGAACAATCTGTCATCATAAGCTTGGTAGGGGACCTGTTGCGAGCTGTCCTGGTGTCATTGAAGCATTGTGCAACATTGCCCGCTCATCGGATGATTGGCAGTATATGGCTATTGATTGTCTTCTTTGGTTGCTCCAAGACCCTAACACGTGTCATAAGGTACATTTTTTTATGTTGTGATGCCTACACCTGATCATGCATGCAATCCTCTCTCTCTCTCTCTCTCTCTCTCACACACACACACACACACACACACACATTGGAAAGATCTTACTGAAATTTTTACATAATAAGATCACTTATAGCATTTTTAACCATATGAGTTGTGACCAAATGATGATTTGCTTAATTGTCAGTAGAAAACTGTACCTAATTTGAGTTGATAAGATCAAACATTCACCTTGAAAATGTCATTACCTAAGAGCCTTAAGTTGCCCTGGACACACACGCACGCACGCATACTTGTGTAGGAGAGCTTTATATTTTACATCTTGGATATGGATGTGGTTACCTGTAAGACAAAAATGGTGTATGGTCCATAAATTATATTAGTGTTTATTCAAGGTGCATTGTCTGTGATACTCTGGAAGTAGATATTGTAAATTTCTCATGCGTGCCAATAAAAGGATATCCAAGTAAGCCTACAAGTAAAGTGGTTTTGAATGTTGCTCTTCCCATGTGCACTGACACCTACTATTGGGAATTAATGAGATAGTGGTGGATACAATTCCTGATAAAAGAACAGTTTGTCCGTTCTATATGTAAATTGAATAGCATATGTGAATTGATCGCACAAAAACGTGGGTGGATCTTGGCAATACAATTGCTCTCGTTATCCCTTTGCATTATGGTGTAGTGGTGTGAGGTTTATAGTATCTATGTCTGTATCTTAAGTGTGGCATCAATATTACAAAGCCATTAAGGAAAATTTGTGGACATTGCCCCCCTGTCAAAACCCATCTCTTACATATCTTTAGGGGCTGAGCTCTATCATGTTATTATACAAGTAACTATAAACTACATCTTTTGCGTGAATTTTAAGAACTATGACATGTAAATAAATACCTATAAAATGTCTGTTGTGGCTTGCTTTGAGGTTAAGGTGTTTGGGAAATACCTAAACAGATAGTTCAGACACTAATCTAGTCATTGTCAGATAGAATGAATTGAAGGAGTAGGAGGAATACAACACGCTTATTCAATGATATACCTGGTCTTGCTTTTCATGTACTGCGTGTATTATAAATGAAAAAGTTCCCATTGCTGTAGTACTTGCTGATATTTTTTTTCATATTCCTCTACAATTATTATTTTTGTTCTGCTATATAGATTAGCGAGAAGCAATCTGTAAAACATTATTCTTGTAAGAAAGTTCCCCATTGTTGTAGTACTTGCTAATATTTTTTCATAATCCTCTACTGAATTATTTTTTATCTGCTACATAGGTTATTGAGAAGGCAGTACCTCTGCTTGTAGACCTTGCAGAGATTACAACTCTGGGTGATCATAAGAAGCTTGGAGATTCTATAGTTAACGTTCTTCAGGAATGTATGCAATCACAAGGAACAGGACGCAACTCTCTCAGTAACCGCACAAAAGAACAGGTTGAGGAACTACTGAAATCCAAACAGAGACTGAAATGGGAGAAGAACATGCCCAAGGAGGATCTCCACATCAAACAAGCAGCATCTTTAGTGGTCAAGCTTGAAGGAAACTCTCTATTCTCATCAGGAAATATATCTGGAGCGGCAGCAAAGTACTCTGAAGCACTGGCACTGTGTCCAATGAGATCAAAAAAAGAAAGAGTTGTTCTGTTCAGTAACCGAGCTCAGTGTCATCTTCTTTTGCAACAACCCTTGGCTGCTATAAGCGATGCTACACATGCGCTTTGCCTTCACAACCCTGTTAATCGTCATGCCAAAAGCCTATGGAGAAGAGCTCAGGCTTATGACATGCTTGGGTTAGCTAAAGAGAGCTTATTAGATGCCATTCTGTTCATAAATGAGTGCTCTCAGTCAAATGACCCTGATCTATCATTGAGGCAAAATAAGGTTCCTGACTATGCTGAGAGACTAGTCAAGAAACAGATGCGTGCAGCTTGGTTGTTCAGGGAGGCTGCTATTAAGCATGGCGGGGTCCATTGTGAGGGTGATGCCGGTGACATGTATGGTCGAGAGGCTGATGACTCTGAATGGGAGACAGCTAGTGAAAGTGATATTGGGAATGATGGAAGGGGTGATATGGGCGACGATGACGATGACAATGATAGCGAGTGGAAGAATGAGGATGACAGGAAGGATAAATATGAGAAATCTTCCCTGAGAGGTACCGTACAACATTTGACCAAATCTATAGAGAAACTAAAACTAATAGGATTTTTGTTTTGTATTGTCAAGAAAGAAACTAGGGTGCTTATGGGAGAATCATGTTTTATTCATATACAGTCAACCTACTCCTTCTGACCCAAAATAAGTATCCTGCCCTCTTAAAATGGATGTCACAATCTAAGTGGTCCATTATAATTTTGTTTATTAAGCATGAATCACCAATAAAATGGGTACATGTGACATGTGAGCACATAGGGGTTAGGCTGTGAAAATTTAATGCTTAATTTTGCTAGTAGTCAAATGACACTTATTTTGGGACAAGTGAGCCCCTTTTTGGGTCTGAATATGATATCTTCTTTTTGACAGCTAGTTAGTAAACCGTGGCTGAAGTAATTTTTTTTTAGTGTCCTGCATATATTAGGGTATGGAGGTTTACACAGTTCTTAGGTTATGATACCATGTTCTGGAAATAACTAGGATTACTGTTTCCAGCAGATGAGAGCTCATCTTTAACACAACCATGTAAAGGTTTTGAGCTTGTGGCTTTGTTACATCTTAGCCATTCAGATGAATCAAATATGCATGTAGTAGTTTTCACTATATTCTGGGGGTTAAGGTTCTTCTGTGCATGTTCAGATTTGAATACATCTCAGTCTTGTCATCTTCATATTTGAGCCTCACAATGCATACTTGTGCTAACTACTGTTTGTTTTGTGCCAAGTGCATGTTCAGGTCAGTAATAACCTCCTAAATGATGTTTCGGACCTGTGATTTGATACAGATATAAAGCATGGATATAATGTGCAGCTTGCTGAAGATGAACCATAGGTGATTATAAATTGATCAATCATTATGGAATCACAAGTCAAGCCTCGTGCTCGATCGTACAGCTGCTGCAAGTACATCTGAGAAACTCGTCCACCCAAAGTTTGTCCAAGGTTGTGTTTATAAGTTGTTTTACATACTCATTTATTGTTTTGTGCCGAATTGTTTCGTGTTGAGTTGAACTGTAAAAAAAAAAAATCTGAGGATCAAGTCTAGGATGCAATAGCCATTTGATTGAGTTTGGTGGGTCTTGTAGATAAGATGTGGTTGTGAGGTTCTGATTTGGAACTGTGGAATTTTCGCATTTAATTCGATTGGTTTGAGTTAGTTTAGATGTCATGTTTTTCTTGGCCTAAAATACTAGAAGTTAGGACGCAACATGAACATAATGTTTTGAGGATTGGTGGTGAATGTTGAGAGCGTAGCCAGACCGAAGAATGTTAGTTGATGCATTTCACTTGGTCTCTCTCTCTCTCTACTAGAAACGTACTTTAGGGCAAGGTCACCACACAGTGAGGTCAGGGCATGGTGATAGCACCAGTGTCGGTGAAAATGAAATCCACCGGTAGCACTAGTGCTGTTGCCTGCTCTTTTCTCTCTCTTCTACCCAAATCTCAGATCTTGTTCACCGGTTATGTTTCGGCATGGGAAAAGAGAGAAATCAAACACCACCGCTGAACACTAGTAGGAAAACACAACCGCCGATCATTGTCCATTTTAAACTAATTTTCGAACCATGTCCAGCAGTTGCACCTCCTCAACCAACCACCATGGACGCGCTAGAAAACACCATTGCCGAACCTGAGCCCCTCTTTCGCCACCGTACAAGAAGCTCTCCCTCCCACTCATCTTCCTAATCTATTTCGAAGCTGGCCTCATGGGCTCCTGAAAGTTCTTCACCGGCTAATAGAGTGTGGTGAAGAAGAAGATGGGTCCCTAAAGCTAATAGAGTGTGACATGTCACGGATGAGACAAATGACACCTTCAAGGACCGAGGTATGGGTTCGAGTTGTGGGCCTCGGGGACCTACAAGCAGGCCCCGCTCAACCACTTTTGAGGCCTAAGGCAAATTTTAAAAAATGGGTTTTGTAGAAAAGAAAGAGATAGTACACTTGTAGTTTTATTAATTTGATAAAAAAAATAGTACATTTAATTGGAGGGGACATAACAACCGTACTCTATAATTATGGTTACTTTACATTGTATCCTTACAAAGAAATTATATAATTTAATCACACTAATTTACACACCTATATTACCAGTCATCTTACCAATCTTACCATCTTCAA
>JAYMSW010002251.1:0-14235 GCA_036897725.1 Erodium texanum | reverse complement strand
AGAGCTTCTCGTTTCAAAATTTTGTTAGGTTTGAAATCAAACCGTTATTACCAGTATCATCAAATATTTAAACATAATAATATATATATGACAACCTTCATATTTTCTGATGTGAAAGATCCAAATATTATTGGCAATCACAGAACATACTCATGGGGCATATAACGAATATAAAATAATATGAAACATATATAAAAAACGTTAGTAAAATAAAATCAGAATATGACAGGTATAATACCTAAGCTCTCGTGCTGATAACGTGTTGTGATATAAACAAGACTAGACTAAGTACTATTATGGTTAAGCAAGCACAAGTTTGGAAAGAACACACTTATGTATATTTTGTTTTCTTTGGAAGAACAAGCATTTGAAATAAGGAAAGCAAATGGAGAGCTTATGGCAAGAGAGGAAATTGGAGTGTCCATTTTTATTGAAGGTGCTATTTATAGAAAAGTAAAATCATTAAATAATATTAGATACATGCATGTATCTATCAACTAGCTATATAGATAATAATGTGTTTCATTGTATCGATCTTTTAAGCGGTAATAGTGGACCATGTTAATCTATTATGTACCTTGTATTACTCATGTATTGCAAAAAATAATCATGCAACCTATTTTTTTTCTTCATAAACTAATTCGTTACTTTCCATAAACTATCACAAACTACAAAACATTATGACACTGTTAGTTATCAGTTTTTTTTTCCCAAAAAACACCCCCTCTATTACTACTATGCCCGTCATATAATACTTAATTGTAGATGATTATTTTTGTTGCAAAAACTAACGACGTCACTGTTTGTAGTTTTTAATAGTTAATAAAGCTTACCGGCTAATTTATGCAAAAAATAAAATAAAATTAGATCACACAAATGCGCGCTGATACAAAGTGTGTATAGTTATTCCTTTATTTTTTTATATGGTTGGAGCATGATGCGTATATGTCTATGGATAGTTAGTTAAGACAATTATCTGTAATAAACCCTTCAAATCAAATTAGACTTTATATATGCAAACAGCAATCTACCATAAAAGCTATCTTAATTAGTGCCGAGTTGATCAATTTTAGGGATTTTTGATGGAAATCAAATCAAAACAAAGATTAAGAACCAAAACAGATCAAACCAAATATACAAGGACTAACATACTTTTCTTTTTTTTGAAACTAGGACTAACATACTTAATGTTCCAATGTTTGTTTGACCCTTGCAACTTTCATGCCCTCCTTTTTATGTTCCTCTAAAAAGAGTTCATGAAAAATCATAAATGAAATGAGGTAAAGAAAAACCATAAATAATAGTCACTGAACTGCTTCAAAATTACAAAATCGTAATATACAAAGACAAAGCAAGCTTATATATTTCCACAAATCAATCATTGCTTGTACGAAATCTTTGTTTGGTTTAAAGAGTTTTTGGGAAAGAAATTAAGAACAGTGCATTTTATTATAATAATTGACTTAGAAAACGAACAATTGTTTTTAAATCTGTCAGGTCCATATTGTTGTGGGCTGGGCCCATACCTCCGTGTATATATATATACACGCGCGAGATATTACACATTGTATTTGTCTTTCTTATGCGGCGGCGATTAAGGAAGAAGTAAAAACCTCGATACGGCCACCGTGATCAGTCGTCAGCGGGTCCCACCTTACCCCAATGCAGCGTCCATTGTCGGATCTGTTATGATCCTAATCCTTTTATGGTCTCTGCTATTCCCAATTCTAAACCCTAATTTTATCGATTAGTCAGTCCTCTTTATGGGCGAAGAAGACCACAAGCTCTGCGGTTATCTCTGTGCTGTTCTCTCCCTTAATCCTCCCCAATCAACCCTATCTCCGCATACTCGCTTCGACATCTTCAATGATGGCTCCGGTATCCGCTTCCGCTCCGACGAAGGCGTCGTTTTGTTTCCCGTTCACTCCAGCCCCCAAAACGGCACCGTAGCGGGTCAATGCGACACTCCGGAGAACGGTGGCTCCGACCATTCTCCTCCTCGGCGCTCCGGAAAATGCAAGGCGCCGGAGAGTGGTGGCGGCTCGAGCAAGAAGAGGGGGAGGAAGATGAGGATTGGGATGGTGAATGGGAGCAGGGGCGTGGTGCATCAGCTTCATGCTCTGGTAGCCCACAGGTGCTTGAGGATGGTTGCGCGACTGGTTGGGGTTCAGGTCGGAGGCAGCGGAGAAGAGGCCAGGGCGGTGCTGCTGGTTGACGTGTATGTTCCAATTTTGCTTTGGAGTGGGTGGCAGTTCCCCAAATCTGGGTCCATAGCGGGTTCTCTGTTCAGGCATTTAAGGTGCCATGATCTTCTTCCTCTCGTGCTTTTCTACTATTGACCATTTCTAGTCGTAGTCCCTGATTTTGTTCTTCAACCGGATTGGTTGAGTTAAATGGGTGTGCTTTAGTGATGAGTTTACAGATTCATAACTTTGCTGTAGGTTTTTTTATTCTGAGTTAGCAATTTGTATGAAAGATCCTATTTGTTTGATGAAGGATAGCTATAATTTTATACTCTTCTTAATGAAAGGGAGTTTTTTTGTCTTCTTCTAGACATTTGAGTGATGGAACTTGACACATTTGGATGAAACACATTCAGAAAAGGTGCATTGGATTTAATTACTGTAAAGTTATAACTTTTTAGGCCAATAGGTTCACTTGTTTGAGTATACAGTCTTATTTTTCATCCTGAATAGGCAACATTCTTGAGCTTTATGATTGTGGAGATGAGTCTTGATTTGAATTTTTAGGAGGCATTCTTTTGGTATGATATAAGGCGGCTCTTGTGATTGTGTAAACACTCAAGAGTTTTGAGTAGTGGAACTTTGAAGCATTGACTTTGAGTTATTTCTCTTGAGATATTATATGTTTTTCATGAGCTAAAAAAAATAGTTGAAAGGTTTGGTTGGGTTAACTAATTTCTGCTCAAACTACTTTCAGTAAAGACGCAGAGGGTGTGCAAAAAATCCGGTTCGTTTGCAGACTGAATAACAATTAGGTCTTGGATTTTGCAGATTTTTGAACAAACCGGTTTTTTTTTTTCTGGTTTTTTTTTACACCCCATGCAGCCTGGCTTTCTCACCCAATGTGAACAAGAATCTATCTCTTTTTCATGCTGCATTTTATTTTTACAATCCCATTCCATCTTGTATTCTTTCTCTACTTCCTCTTGTTTGATATGCTTCCTTGCTAAAGTCAGTCTAAATAGGCTGCAGTTCAGGCATCCATGTACATCAACAACATAAATAGATAGGATTTGAGGTTCTTTTAAATTGTGTGTTCGGTATGTTAGGTATCCCTTGAACATTTGTAAATTTTCTGCAAAAATGAAAATTGTTGCTTTCATCCCTACTTAACTACTACAGCACCAAAATAGATTTTTTATTTTTATTTTTATCAATTAACATGTTGGAAATCGTCTCCAAAATAAAAGCTAGACTCTGTTCCAAATTGATCATTAAATCAGTCCCTTTTTTTAACTATATCACTTGAACCATTTCAGTATCTACAATGTTTATTTATATCTTCCTACTCACCAGAAGCTGGGATCAGTGCCCCTTTTAAGAGATAAATATACTTGCTAAGATGTTTCATGCAAATCAATGCACATAATATCATTTGAATGTTTCTCATGGGAGCAAAAATATTGATCATAGAAACTAGATCATCCTGTCCGGTGAAGTTGGTGAGTGGGATGCTGTGATGCATTTCTATCAATCGATACAACTCTTACAATTATAGTTAGATTGTTACCTTTTAACTCCTGTTATATATATATCTTATGATGTTGTACCAAGTAATGGTCCTAGGTCTTATTCTATTAACCGTACCATGTTAACAATTCAAAAACATTTCTGCAGTTGCAATTGGGGAGAGAGAAATCTGATACTTTCTAGTGGAGAATATTATGGAGGTGATCATCGAGGAGATGCAAGTTTATGGGATCTTTGTGATTGTCATGTTCTTGGATGCAAGCTGCATTGCAGTGCCCCTAATTCTTCAAAGAGGTTATTTGAACTTCATGAAATTTTTAAGAACTTGCCTAGTGTGGTAAAGCTGGCAGAATATGATTCTTCAAGAATAAAACCAATGGATGATTCTTGGAGATCTGGAATTTGGACTGTATCTGATGATGTTCTTCTAATAATACTTTCTGCCCTTGAACCAATGGATCTTAAGAAGGTTTCTGCAACTTGTCGTCACCTAAGATCTTTGGCAGCATTGGTCATGCCATGTATGAAACTTAATCTGTTTCCACATCAGCAGGCTGCGGTTGAGTGGATGTTACGGCGGGAGCAGAATGCTGGATCCATGCCACATCCTTTGTATATGAGTTTCTTAACTGAAGATGGATTTTCTTTCCATGTAAATACTGTTTCTGGTGAAATAATTACTGGAGTAGCTCCCACCATTGAAGATTTCCACGGAGGAATGTTCTGTGATGAACCTGGATTGGGTAAGACTATTACTTCTCTTTCCCTTATTCTGAAGACACAAGGGACAATGGCAGACCCACCTCATGGAGTACAAGTTGTATGGTGTATGCACAATGGTGACAAGAGATGTGGTTATTATGAGCTTAGTGGTAATAACATTAGCAGAGATAACATGGCCTCTGGTAAAAGAATCGCTTGTCAGAATACCAGACGGGGGCAATTATTGTTAGATATATCAATTTGCCCAAGTAATAAGGACTCTAACTATTTGTCACCTTCTGTCAGGTCACTGGGACCTAATGAGCAAAGCCCAACAAATAGTGACTTAAGTTCTACAAAAAGACTGAAATCACTAACAACTTTAATCCCTAACACAGCAATACGTGATGATCGGGGCACCACGAAGTTGGATCTCATCCGGAGAAACCTTAATCTTGCATATGAAGAAGCAAGTGGAGTTTCTCCTGAAAGTGAGATTGGGAGACGGTCAACTAAAAGGAAATCTGCTTCTAATGGCTCAAATAGTAGGAAACGGCCTGGGGATGCTACTACACATTTTGTGTACAATGAAAATTGGGTCCAGTGTGATGCTTGCAGGAAGTGGCGGAAGCTCGAAGAAGCAAGTGTAGCTGATGCTAGCACAGCATGGTTTTGTAGCATGAACACAAACCCCTTGTATCAGAATTGTAATGTTGCAGAAGAGTCTTGGGATACTAAAGAGAAAGTTACTGAGCTACCAGGATTCTGTACCAAGGGAACTGCCGGGGGGAAGGAGCAAAATGTGTCATTTTTTACCAGTGTGCTTAAGGAAAACTACTCCTTGATAAACTCAGGAGTAAAGAAGGCCTTAAATTGGTTGGCTAAACTCTCTCATGACAGAATCTCAGAAATGGAAACTATTGGTTTGCGGAGTCCTTTCATAAGCACTTCTGTTTTATCTGATGGAAAGCCTCATGGATTCTTTAAAATCTTCCAAGCCTTTGGTCTGGTGAGGAGGGTTGAGAAGGGTGTCAGTAGGTGGTATTACCCACAAGCTTTAGATAACTTGTTCTTTGATATCGATGCTCTCAGAATTGCGCTTTGTGAGCCACTAGCTTCTGTCAGGTTATATTTGTCAAGAGCAACTCTGATTGTTGTTCCGTCAAATCTGGTTGATCATTGGAAAACCCAAATCTACAAACATGTTAGAGATGGCCAGTTGCGGGTTTATATATGGACTGATCATAAAAAGCCTTGTGTGCACAATCTTGCCTGGGACTATGACATTGTCATCACGACCTTTAATCGCCTGAGTGCAGAGTGGAGTCCTCGTAAAAGAAGTGAAATGATGCAAGTTCATTGGCTTAGAATCATATTAGATGAGGGGCACACCCTTGGGTCAAGTGTTAACTTGACAAACAAATTTCAAATGGCTGTTTCATTTGTGGCTTCCAATCGTTGGATATTAACTGGAACCCCAGCTCCAAACACACCTAACAGTCAATTGTCACATCTTCAACCATTGCTTAGTTTCCTTCATGAAGAAGTCTATGGACAGAACCAAAAGTTATGGGAAGCTGGCATTCTTAGGCCATTTGAGGCAGAGATGGAGGAGGGTCGGTCACGTTTAACGCATTTACTACATAGGTGCATGATTAGTGCAAGGAAAAGTGATTTGCAAACTATTCCTCCATGCATCAAGAAAGTTACATATCTTGATTTCAATGACCAGCATGCAAAAAGTTACAATGAACTTGTGGTTACTGTGCGGCGAAATATATTATTGGCTGACTGGAGTGATCCTTCGCATGTTGAAAGTCTATTGAATCCAAAGCAGTGGAAGTTCCGTAGTTCTACTATAAAGAATGTCAGATTATCCTGCTGTGTGGCAGGACATGTTAAAGTAGAACATGCTGGTGAAGATATCCAGGAAACTATGGATATTTTAGTTGAAGGTGGTCTTGATCCTCTTTCGGTAGAGTATGCTTTGATAAAATATAACCTCATCCATGGTAGTAATTGTCAAAGGTAATCTTACTTTTCTAGGTTTCCCGACTATTTGTATGGATTTTTACCATATGTATTTTTACATGTCATATTTCTCATTTTTTAGGTGCAAGGAATGGTGCCGCTTGCCTGTCATTACTCCATGTAGGCATCTTCTATGCCTTGCTTGTGTTGCTCTGAACAGTGAAAAGTGTACTTTTCCTGGCTGTAATAACTTATATGAGATGCAGACTCCTCAACAGTTGGCCCGCCCGGAAAATCCCAATCCTAAGTGGGCAGTTCCCAAAGACCTTATCGAGCTACAACCCTCATATAAACAGGCAGGATTAGCTGTATTATAATGTTTAAATTTATCTATGTAAAATGTAAATAATTGCTAACCAATGCATTCCATGATGTTTACAGGATAACTGGGATTCTGATTGGCAATCAACATCTAGCAGCAAAGTGGCTTATCTTGTTCAGAGATTGAAAGAATTGCAGAAGGCTACTAGAGATACATCTTACATTATGAACGGGAGCAGTGATGCCGGATATATTGAAGGGAACCTTTTTATGCCACAGATAAGCGAATCGAATGAGTTGTTGCATGAGAACTGTTCCAGATCGAGCACTGTGTCTTCTGAGCAACCCTTTGAGAAAGTCATAATATTTTCGCAATTTCTTGAGCATATACATGTCATCGAACAGCAGGTAACTAATACATAGAGTAAAACATGTTGATTTTGTTTGTTCTCCTAGTGTAAGTATGAGCAATAAATCCCACCTTCCTTTACTCAGTTAACAGTTGCGGGTATCAAATTCGCCGGGATGTATAGTCCTATGCATGCTCACAGCAAGGTAAATGTTTTTTCACTCTCCATTTATTTATGTTTATTGTTCATAAGTACTTATATTTAATTCACTCTTCATTTAATCAGATGAAGTCGCTAGCCGTGTTCCAGCATGATGCAGATTGTATGGCTCTTTTGATGGATGGGAGTGCCGCTTTAGGTCTTGATTTGAGCTTCGTAGCCCATGTATTTTTAATGGAACCGATCTGGGACAGAAGGTGATATTCGTTTCAATTTTATGTATGTACATTTCATTCTTATAGGCTTCCGTTTCAATTTTATGTATGTACATTTCATTCTTATAGGCTTCCTCACAATCATAACCATATGTATGAAAATGAGATGTTTTATTTTTTTTGTATCAGCAGTACTGACTTGTTTTATGTGCTGAAAATTTCACAGTATGGAGGAACAAGTTATTAGTCGTGCTCATCGAATGGGTGCTACGCGTCCTATTAATGTAGAAACACTGGCTATGCGTGGTACAATTGAAGAGCAAATGCTGGGGTTCTTGCAGGTATTGTGTACTCTTCCATTTGAAACAATGCATTGGATAATTGTATTAAGGAAACCATCCTTACTGTGATTTGTAATTTTATTTTGTAAACAATTTTATTTTGTAAACTTGATTTGGTCGAGGGAGACCATTAAGTTCAAGATTAAGAACCCTTGTAGAATATATGGAGAGAAAAAAGCTATTCACTTGATTTTTTATTAACTATAAGAACCCTTATAGAATATATGGAGAGAAAAAAGCTATTACTTGATTTATTAACTAGTGTATTATTGAACTACTCCTGATGATAGATTCTAAATATTCTTTGCCTACAGGATGCTGATGAGTGTAGGAAACTTTTGAAACAAGAAGTCGGAAATTCTGACGGGGAAGGGGCACGAACACACAGAACGCTACATGATTTTGCCGAGAGCAATTATTTAGCTGATATTAGCTTTGTTCCAACAAATTCCAATTCACGAAGGTATGTGCGTGCCATGTACTAATATCGTGATTTTTTTCCTATTGATTCAACCAATTGTCCATGTTATTCTCTGGCGCTACCGTTGTATGAGACTTCAGATGGCTGTCACGTATCAGCAGCTCCCTGCATTCCGAAACAAGTGTCTACTTTATAGTGATCCCTATTTTTATTAAAAGTCAGACATGAGGCACTTATTTTGAGACGGATGGAGTATAAAATTTTATTTAGTAACTTGTTGGAATATGTATTTACCATGTTTTGCTGTTTTTGTTTCTTGTCAGGTGGGTTTGAGGAAGTTGGATTAAATGTGGCAGTTATTTTTGGGATCATTAGCTTCCTGTGATAGTGTTATTTTTGTTGTTGCCAGTGGTGGGCGATTTTTTGTACAGTAATTTATCAGGGTAGTCTCTAGGTTACATTTACATCTGAGGCCCTGTTCGGAAGGAAGCTTAAGTGAATTGACTAACTTGCGCATGTCCTCTCAACTCAGTGTCATGGCATCTCGTATTAAGTTTGACTAAATTGCCCATATTCAGCTTGTAAATCAGCTTATGATTATGAACAATATTGAGGGCAACAAAATGATGGTGAAAATGATATCTTATTTGTATCAATGTTCAATTTTAATATCCAAGATATACTCTTGTTGTACATTTCCATCGCCTACATTGTTTGGATCAAATATTTTACCTACTTTGGGCAAATGAAGGGAATTTATATGAAAATGGAACAAAACAATATTTTCAGTACCATTCGTAAAGGTGCTCCAAGATTTTAGAGAACTTGAAACAAGATAGTAATAAATGGATTGTGTTTGTAAGTTCCAAAAGAACAGTCCAGTGAACTCCAATCAATCTACTATGTGTGTGAGGTGTTTCCAAGGCAATGTAACTCTTGGGAGAAACTGGTCATCTGATGGATAACTAGAAACTGAGTTGCATACCTGAAGCTGACACATTTGATTGAGATCTTTCAAGCCTCCAAGCAAGAGCCCTCACCAGCTCACCTATACCTATATATAAAAAAAGGTGCTCTGGTATAAACAATCATTTATATTTAATTGTTTTGTAGCAGAATATATATGCTATGTTTCACTTTTATTTTCAATTTGTCAAATTAATTGCATTCCAGATTTCAACTAGTGAATGGTCTGCATTGTGAATCTGGGTTTGGCTTATACTCATTCATTTCTAGTCTACTTTGTAACAGGAAAATTTTACTTGCTTGAGCTGTAAGCAACTTCATTGCTTCTTTTGCATTCAGCTATACATTGAGATGGCCTCCCTCAGCTGTTTAGTTGAAGCTTTGCTTTATGAGTAACATCTTCAACAGCTTCTAACAAGTTTAGAATATTTTGACATACCAAATCTGGATTCGGACAATTTCATTTGTTTGTTCTACTCCTAGGCTAGCTAAAACTATGAGCTCTACTCTATATTTGCTGTTATAATTCTTCAAGTAAAAGCCTAGTTACTGACAATTAAAATTTAGTAAAATGTTTAAATACAATCGAAATAGCAAAAGGTGATGAATACACGAATGATTAAATAAGTAAGTTTGTAAGAGATTTATCACGAATTTAACTCGTTCAATATACATATAGATACGAAAGCTCTAACCTAACGTATCATATATACAACCTCATGATCATACATTAGTCTTTTAAATAAAGATGATATCTAGTGTGTGTATATCTCACCACATTTTAATTAATATCGTGCAATTTGGTGACCATTCAATTTCAATTCCTGTGGATTGAGATGTCACAACTCACTCCCTCATGAAAAGGAAATGCATCTATCTGGTGAAGATCTTGACTTGGTATAACAAATTTTTGTGGCATCATCAATCAAATACTTTTTCAAACCACTGTAACATGAACCAAAATTGACATTTTCTTTTAAAGTATTTTCCAAAGATTTTGCAAAGATTTGATACCCCACCTCCATCTCCATGGATGATCTTTGGCCCAACAAACCTAATAATTACAAGGAATATTAATGGACAAAATGGGGTTGGGATGTGTTGGCTCTCCATAAATATTGATATTTTCTTTTGGTGGAGAGTCAACAAGCATCTTTTGTGCCAACTACAAAACATTTTCTATCAACACCATTCATAGCCAAGAGTTGATGGGCCACTTCTATCTCATGCATACCTAACAAAGTTGGCAAATATAAATCTCTAATCAAGATTCAAATACTTTTAATCACCACATCCAAAAATATAAATAACTAAATTGTATAATACCTAACCATTCAATTCCTTGTCTAAAAGGGAACAATTTATTCTACTAGAACATTTTTTAAAATCACCCAAAATGTTCTAAATAGATCACTTCATTGTTATATATGTAAAAATAAGAAGAAACGACAAAAGAAGATGAGTTCATAAAGCAACAAAAATGGTAGAATATATTCATTCTTCTCCTGTTAATTTACAATGGAAACTAGATTGAGTAAGCAGATGTAAAACCGTCTCTCTTCTCTAAGCAATTCATGGTTTCTGGACAAATCCTATTCCCATAGCTTGATGGATCCAACTTTAAGAAAGCATGAGAGAAGAGAGGGAAAAAAAAGACCGTTACTACCTATAAAATTTAAGAATATTTTCAAAAAAAATAATTCATCAGTATTTATTCCTCCTCAACTTGTGGATTAGAGAATTGCTTGTAAATCTGCACTGTATCTTGTTCTTGTCCTCTCGGGCGTGTTGGTGATTTCTTCCTCCATGTCCTCGAAGGTCAAGAAGCCTTCCATGCCCTTTCTCTTGTTACTGTTGACTTCTTCTTCTTCATCATCTTCGATCTCTTCTTCTCTGGATCTTCCCTTCATCAGGTGGGGTCTGAGCTTGTTGACATCTGACAATTGAACTGGTTTGAGGAAGAACTCTTCAGCTCCTTCTTCCAAGCATCTGTTGATTCTCGACGGCACATTCTCTGAGGACATTATCACAACTGGTATGTCCTTGAAAGATTTCGATTCCTTGATTTTCCTGAGAAGGTCATAGCCAGTCATTCCAGGCATGCAATAGTCAGTGATGATCAAATTGACTTCAATCTCTTGGTCGGGAGAGACGGGCGGTGACATCTCATCTGCTTCTTCCTCTTCCACCAAACCCAGAAACTCTAAAGCCTTGGTTCCAGAATCCACAGCAGTCACTGCAAATTTCAATAAAAAACATATCAGCACCACAAATCAATGACCGACCCAGATGAGATTTTCGAATCAAATCCTCGAGAAAGTGAAAAAGTTGCAAACTTGTGACGATCTGATAGATACAGTACCTTGATAAGAGGAGGTCTTGAGGAGCCTCTCGATGAGCTTCCTGTCAATTATGCTGTCGTCCACAGCGAGAACGTGGAACTGGGGAGATTGAGCAGCCATACCCATATCTGAAACTTGAAGAAAAGAGAATTGAAGAAGCAGAGGAGCAATGGAGAGAGAGAGATGAAGAAAAAGGAGAAGAGGGAGAGGGAGTTTTAAATGGGAGCACAGGAAAATGAGGATAGTTTGGAAAGCAAGATCCGACAGATTTCATCCAGAATCTCGCGGATCTTCTTTTAGAATTGGTGAGCAAGCAAAGAAGGTGCTCTGTGGCTCCACGATAGATGGAATATAATACAATTGATATTGACCTTTGGGGTCGATGTAGGGCTATTAACCCACAACTCTATTCGACTTTTTCCTTAAAGTTAACACCTAAACTGTTTAAGGGTATTTATCTCCAACACACTCGCACACTTGCCTTACCATGCACGTGCACCACACCAGCACCAGCACAAACTGTTTTTCTTTTTTCTTACATTAATCCTTTACTTAAATCTTCACCTAACAAACTCGTGTTAAGAGTACGGTTTTGTTACCCGTACCAATACCAAAGTCTAATGCTTTATTCAATAAGTATTTTAATTTTAATTATACTTGAATTTGATACCATCCTTAACATTATATACTCTTAAATGTAATATTAGTTAAAGGAAAGTTCACTTCTTCGTTATCGTATGGGAGCTCAATGCAGGTTGGATCGTATGACGGAAGGTCGATAATAATCACATGACATCAAAATAGTGAATTTTGATCAATCCTAATTCCAACTGATGATGCAAATTTAAAATACATTCTTCCAAAGCATAATGAATTGAAAAGGAAGTGTAATTAGGGATGATCATATACAATTTTTTAAATGATGTGATATCATATTAAAACACCAACTCAACTAAAAGTTTAAACGGATAGTTGAAAGCTCAGTTATAATTTTATGTTATAACAACAAGTACACACACTTCTTAATAGGAATGGAACGGGGTGAGTATAACATTCCTCTTTTTTGCCTCATTATCTATTATACCAGTTTATTATAATATCATTTAATGCATTACTCATGATTAATTAGAGTCTAAATCTAGTTTTGTTTAGGGCGCTCTGCTTCTCTCACTTTTACAAGCTAGAGTTAGGGTTTCGAGTTTTTTGGCCAAACTTTCAGCGCGACTTCATGGAGATGAACGGAGCTACATGATCATCAGCAGACAAGACCAGCAACCACGACGATAACGCTGGTTTCTGTCGAAGGCAAGGACGTGGTGGATCACGGGATAGCTATGTCGACACGAGAGGACTCGCGGTTTGTTACTATGCCACTACACATCGATGTGTCACCAAGTATCACCAGCATGGGGATGGGGGTGTCACAAGCCACCGAGTCAAGTACCACTGCTGTTGTGATCATCAGAGGAGAGCACGGTCTTACCACCGTGCAGGGTACGGACATGCTGCAGCGGGACAATAGACATGGCAAGGCTCCGACGCTACTGGAAACAGTCTCGACCAATGGATCACCTCCACAGGATTGGCCAGCCATTAGGGATGGTCTAGAACAACTCCCTGGCAGGTTGTCGACAGTTTCGCTTGGTCGAACGGAGGAGCAAGTGATTGAGATCGGAGTGGAAGGCCTGGTGGCGGATGACGCTCACATACAATTCGATCTCGTCAGACAAGTGATAATCCAAGGGCCGGTTAATACTAGGGCCTTCGTGGATGTGATGTCCGAGGCTTGGAGAGTACCGAGATTGGTGATCCGACCTATGGGATCTGGAGTGTTTGGGGTGCTTCTTCCCAACTGAGAGATAGAGGTAACGTATCTTGGATATGGAACCATGGACGTTCCATCACCCCCTGGTGGTTCTATAAGAGCTAGACACTAGCAAAGATGTTCGGAACCTGAAATTCTGGACTACCCCTTTCTGGGTCCAATGCTCTGATATTCCACTTCAGGGCATGACCAAAAAGGGTCGGAGAGATAGTTGGCAACCATCTGGGCACTACATTAAAGGTGGATTGTGATGTTAATGGCAGATGTTGGGGGGATGGTCTTCGTGTACGAGTTTGTATGGACATCACCAAACCTCCTCCTAGGGGGAGTCACCTCCGATTAGGAGGTACTAACGGTCCAATATGGATAACCTACAGGTATAAACGACGTCCAGTTTTCTGTTATCAATGCGGTACCATTGGATATATTGGCAGGGAATGTATGATGGGCACAACAAAGCCAAGTGGTATCTTGTATCAGGCTACATTGAGGGCAGACCTAAGCTAGAGACACCCGATCATGGAAGGGAATTGAATGACCACCCCAACCCTACCACTCCGAAGGAATTCAGAACAAGGGGTCTCGGGTTTGATGGGAACATCACAGACTGAGGAGATACGGGCACCGAGCCCAATCACGATGTCAATTACCACTCAGGGGATTGTGGAGCCGAGGCAAGAACTGATTGGGATTCCATCGTAGGATAACCGAAAGTGGAAAGTCCGGACCATGAATAGGGGCCAAAACACTACTCAAGTACAAGAGCAAGTGGTGGTGTAGGGTAAAAGGAAATATAGGTCTCCGATAGGGATTGTAGTTTTGGAGAATGGAGACTCAACGAGGGCGGAGTTAGGAGACAACTCCGATGATACGTCAAGGGCTGTTAAGCAACCCCGTCAGGAGCTCTGA
>JAYMSW010002250.1:0-14236 GCA_036897725.1 Erodium texanum | reverse complement strand
TGTTTGTCGTCCAAGACTTGGCCGACGAAGTTTGTAGCTTAGGCGACGAATCCTTTTCGTGGTCTAAGTTTAAATCTGTAGTAGTGTATCAATGTAATCAAATACAAAAGATCTTAACATTTTTGGGTTCTTCAACTTCAAGGCTATAGGTGCAACATGAGTATCACGAAGATCCCCATTTACAGATCGAAAACATTGAAAACCTTTGGTCAATGGTAGTCTGTTGTTGTAACAAACTATTCGGGGCAGTTTAGATGATGCTTTAAGGTTTGCTAGTATCCTCACTTGCTTCTCTTTTGGGCGAAGTCTCAGCTTCGAGAAACCAAAATTTCTGGAGTTACTTATGTTTCTAACCTCCTCAACACCCACTTTAGAGTAATTCTGGTCTTCCAAGTGAGAGAAAACTTCATTAGTCAACTTCTTCCAAACTGGCTTGCGATAATAATAGAATTCATGTCTGACATGCTTACTTTTAGTAACATAGAAGTGTGCTTGTACCAAGGACACAACTACAGAAGAAAAGAGCCAGAGGATCCACTTTTGTACAAGTTTATGTTTCATACTATAAACAACATCACTTGTACCAAGGAGTTTGCTTTCATGTCCCTCTCTGTGAGGTTGTTATGTTCTTCTCTATGAGGTTGTGTGTTTAGGGATAATCTCTATTTATTCAAAGTAAGGTTGAGGGTTAAAAGATCAGGTTTCTCTACATAGGGAGAGGGTGTGAGAGTTTGAGATCAGCTTAAAGGGGAGGGTGCAGTAGCAATAGCCTTTCTTTTCAGTTCTGCAAAATGATAAAGCTCATGGGGAAAGGGATAGGAGATATGGAACGACCATGGGGAGCCATCCGACTGGAGGACGAGGAAGAAGAAGTAATGGTACAAGTGGATGAGGGTAGCGGCAGCCAGAAGAGGGATGAAACTAGGTTCGATCTTGTGGGAGAGTTTTTCTCTGAAAGAGGTCCAAACTTTAAGGCTATAAAGCTTTTCTTTTTTGGATTGTGGAAGCCTGGGGGAGGAATGTATGTGAAGGAAATGGAAAGTAACATCTTTATTTTCCAATTTCAAGAAGAGAGAGATATGAGAAGGATTCTAGAGAGATGTCCTTGGACGTTTAACATGATACTTCTCCTACTAGAGAGGCTTCAATTAGAGACAAATCCCCGGAGGGAAATTCTAGATACAATGCCAATTTGGATCCAGATTCATGACATAAAACAATCCCAACGATCAGAAGGATTGGCGAAAAAGATTGGCAAAGCACTGGGGAATTATGTTTGGTCCGACCTAGAAAGTTTCTCAGGGGCTAGAAGGATTTCATTCGGATCCGAGTAGAGTTAAAAGTTTTCGAACCACTTAGAAGAAAGATGAAAATTAGTGGGGGAGATGGAGCATAACATTGGGTAACGTTTAGATAGAGAGGGTGCCAAATTTTTGCTTTATCTGTGGCATCATAGGTCACTTTGACAATCTCTGTGCCATGAACTCTAGGGGAGAGGGAGGAAAAGCCGTGAAGCCCTATGGCCTGTGGATGAAAGTCCAACCAAGAGAAAATAGATTTCAAGTAAGGGAGCGGTGGCTTCGGTCAGAAGTCGGTGTCGGAATAGGGTGTGGGGAAGCAGGTAGAAGCGGAACCAGTAGTGGGGTCAAAGGAGTATTGCCGCCCTTACCTCCAGGTAACCAGCAAAGACTGGAAGGAGCAGGTACGGGGATAGACGTGGGGCGAAAGGCAGGGCGATGGAACAAGACGGAAAAGGCGACAAAAGGTGTGGAGCAGGTTTTCAAGGAAAGGTCTAGTCCTAGCCCTATGGAAAAGGAAGGTCAACCGAAGGAGAAGACGTGTGCGAAGGGACAGAAAAAAGAAGGGTCCACATCAAAGAGCGCCCGTTTGAGGAAAAAGAGATGCTAATGGGTCGGCCAAAGCCCATTCCAATTAGAGCTTTAGTGATAGAGACAGCAAATGGTGCAAAAACTCAAGATGGCGGTATGGAAGGCTCTCGAGAGGTGGCCTGCCAAGCCCAATGAATGCGGTGGGATGGAACTACCGTGAGCTTGGGAACCCACAAGGTGTTCAGTTCCTTTTCCAAATGGTTTCTCGCAAGCAGCCCAATCTCGTTTTTCGTTGTGAGACCAAAAGTAAGGAAGAACATGTCCAAGTCTTTAGAAGGAAGACAGGATTGGAAACAACTTTCTTGGTAGAAGTAAAGGGAAGGAGGAGCGGTGTGGCTTTCTTTTGGCACACCAAGAAGGATGTGTTCATCATATCTTCCTCCTAGAGACAGATGGATGCTTTCATTAAAGACCCAGTGGTTGGGGATTACAGATTCTCAAGGATTAATGAAAATCCTAACAAGACAGAAAGAAGGGAAACTTGGGAGCTCTCAGATAGACTTGCGGATGAAGGTGAAATCCCCTAGTGTTTACTGGGAGATTTCAATTGTATCTACGGGAAAGAGGATAAGAGGGGAGGAATCTCGTACTCGTCTAGGCTGATGGAGGAGTTCAGAGAGACGTTATAGAGGTGTGGGTTGGAAGACATGCAAATTCAGGGCCATCGGTTTACGTGGGAGAGAGTGCGAGGCTTAGAAGATTGGATCAAGATTCGTTTGGATAGGGCTTTGGTTAACCAAGCCTGGAGTGACCTGTTTCCTACTGCTCAGTTGATCAATCTAGGGCTTTCCCCTTCCGGCCATACTCCTCCTAGCGTCGAAGCGGCTCGATTGTTAGCTAGGCTGGCTCCGAGAAGGTTTCAGTGTGAGAACTCGTGGGAAGAAGGGAGAGGCAGAGGGGCTGTTTAGGAAGATAAAGCTGGTCTCGAGAAGGCTTGACGATTTGGGGAAGAGAAGGGTCTCTAACTTCTCGAGAAAAATCAATAATTGTTTGAATCGGCTAGAGGCTTTGTAGGGTAGAGAAGATGTGTCGGAGTTTGTTTATTTATAGAAACCCAAGACACCTTCTGGAGATTGTTAGAGGACAAGGACACTTATTGGCGTCAAAGAGCCAAGGTGCACTGGTACAAGGAGGGGGGGTCGTAATTCCAAGTACTTTCACTCAGTGGCGAGTAATGGGAGAAGGAGCAATTCGATAGTCGAGTTAGAAGACAATTTGGGCAGGAGGGTGGGCTAGGACAAAGGTGTGGATGAAGTTATATGTGATTATTTCAAAATTATCTATACCTCTGCTCACTCTAATTGGGAGGAAATTCTTTCCCTCATTCCCCCGACTACATCACCAAAGGTTAATGAGGATCTCCATAAAGGGGTTTCGATCGAGGAAGTCAAGTCAACTCTTCTTAGGATGGCTTCGGAGAAGGCTCCGAGTTCAAATGGACTAAACCCAATGTTTTCTCAAAGGCGCTGGGACATCATCTTGAAGGATTTGGTTAATATGATGAAAGATTGTGTAGTTTCCGGAAAGTTACCAAAAAGGATCAATGAAACCAACATAGTTCTTACTCCCAAAGTTAAGGGGGCTAATTATACGGCGCAATTCGAGCCCATCGCCTTGCCCCTTTGCAACGTAGTTTACAAGGTGGTTTCCAAGGTGATAGCCAACCAGCTCAAACCGTTTTTAGAGGACATTATCTCTCCCTCTCAGAATGTGTTTGTCCCAAGAAGACTTATTTACGACAATGTGATGATCTCGTTCAAAGTTATATTCCATCTTAAGAACAATCAGTTTTTTTAGTTGAGAAGATTAGATTTTCCAAAGAATTCTAATTAGTGAATCGTTTTGTATATAGTAAAATATCATTAGATAACAAAAAAATGAAGTATTCTTTTGTAATAATTAACGAATTTAAAAGAAGTTGTAAATAATAAACAAAAAACAGTAAAAGAAAATTAAGAACGTAAATTACAAGTACCCTCTGTTCTCATGTTTTTATCCACTTGTTAACTAAAATTATAATCAAATAAAGGCGCAGAGAGACAAAAGAAATGTGAAACAATGCTCATAATAATATCTTTAATTTTTATCCGTTGGAACCGTAAGATGTTGATAGTTAATTAATTACTTAATTACCACTAAATCACACTTGTCACTGATCTTGACTCATAAAATGAAAATCCTTCCGCGTTACGCTTAAAAGGACTGGAAATTTCTCTTCTTTTCGTCGTCAACGGCTCGACCCTTCTTCTCTTCTGTGCTTCTCCTCTCTCCAAACACAAAATTGTCCCCCCAGAAACACGAAAACTATCGGGAAGAAAAAATAATTTGATTTTACCTATTTATGTAGAAGACGCTGCAAAAATTTGATTTTGAATCTTACCCAGAACTAAGCACCACCCAGACGACGGCTTTACATCAATCAATAAATCTCCGAAGATGACGCGTCTTCATAGATCAGCTCCGCAACTTCTGCTAGGGTTTCTGGTCCTCTCTCTTGTGCCCTTGTCGTCGATGGCGCGATTCGTAGTGGAGAAGAACAGTTTGAGGGTCACATCGCCGGATAGCATCAAAGGGACCTACGACACTGCGATTGGGAACTTCGGGATTCCTCAGTACGGAGGAAGCATGGCGGGGACTGTGTTGTACCCGAAGGAGAACCAAAAGGGTTGCAAGGGCTTTGACGAGTTCGGGATTTCGTTCAATTCGAAGCCCGGAGCTCTTCCCACCTTCGTTCTGATCGATCGCGGAGGTACCCAGTTTGTGAATTTGTGTTAATTTGATTGTTTTGTGCTGGTTATGTGTGATTTGGCTGATTCGGAAACCACCCTTTTGGTTGTTTGGATCAATTTGATTGTTTTGAGCTCGTTTAAGTTGCCAGCGGAAGCTTAGTGTTTGCTTTGTCATTTTCAGTAATCTGCTTGTTTTTGTGCTTTTATTTTCTAGTGAGATTTGATGGTGTGCTGATTTTATTGATTGGTTGTATTGATCTGGAGTAAATTGATTGCCTTTACCTGTTGGTTGGTGTGCTATCTTTTTTCGGTTGCCAAATTTGGGTCAATTTGCTTCTTGTAGCTCTTTCTGGTCTTTGGCTCTTGCTTTAGCTGCATCTGGAGGGCTGTTTTTTGTTTGATTCATGGACTTGTTATTGTTTGTTTGGATTGCTTGAGGATTGAGGAGGTATCTTTTCTCAATATAGATTCCTTTGTTTTCTTTGTCATATGTAGTTAGGGAGTACTGTCTTTAATCTGTCTGTCACTATGGAAACCAAAGTCAAGTTGATTTATATTTAATGATGGAGAGGTTGGTCTTTCACCTATCTTGAATAAATTGGTTCCTTTGAGCTCCCTTTGGCAGTATAGCACGTAATGTATGTATGAATTTGTGATGATTGAAGAGGCACCCTTTTGTTAGTTTGGATCAATAACCTACTTCAGAACTACTCTAGAAATTATATTGGCTTGCCCTTGAGGTTGAGTTGTAATTTTACAAATTATCCCAACCATCACTGTCTGTTGCTTTGCAGATTGTTTCTTTGCCTTGAAGGTTTGGAATGCCCAGAAGGCCGGTGCTTCTGCTGTACTTGTTGCAGACAACCTTGATGAGGCACTAATCACCATGGACACACCTGAAGAAGATAGTTCAAGTGCAAAGTACATTGAGAACATAACAATACCATCTGCACTTATTCAAAAGAGCTTTGCTGAATCACTAAAGAAAGCTATTAGTGGTGGTGATATGGTTAATGTAAACCTTGACTGGAGGGAAGCTGTTCCACACCCAGATGATAGAGTGGAATATGAATTATGGACCAACAGCAATGATGAATGTGGCATGAAATGTGACATGTTAATGGAATTTCTAAAAGATTTCAAGGGCGCGGCCCAGATACTTGAGAAAGGTGGGTACACTCAGTTCACACCCCACTATATAACATGGTACTGTCCTCAGGCTTTCACCTTAAGCAAACAGTGCAAGTCCCAATGCATCAACCATGGAAGATATTGTGCTCCTGATCCTGAGCAGGATTTCAGCTCAGGTTATGATGGGAAGGATGTGGTTATTGAAAACTTAAGGCAGCTGTGCGTGTTTAGAGTTGCAAATGAAACTAGCAAGCCTTGGGTTTGGTGGGATTATGTGACAGATTTCCAAATTAGGTGTCCCATGAAAGACAAGAAATACAACAAGGAATGTGCTGACTCTGTTATCAAGTCGCTTGGTAGGCTTGCATCATTGTTTTTGCTGATTTTAAGGATACCATTCTATGATAGTTATATAGTTGTAAATTTATATGTTATATCTATACATGCGACAGGCCTTGAGGCTAAAAAGATTGAGAAGTGTATGGGAGATCCAAATGCTGATTCTGAGAATCCTGTTCTGAAAGAGGAGCAAGATGCTCAAGTATATCTCTAAACTATTTTGTTTTACTTCATTACATCATGCAAAATTATGGGCATTGGTCCTTATTTTGAACTTTATTTCACTAATGTTAATATGAACTTGTTGTAGGTTGGCAAAGGAACAAGGGGTGATGTGACAATATTGCCTACTCTTGTCGTCAACAATCGACAATACAGAGGTCCTTATTTGTTTCTTTTTTTTCTTTCTTAAGAAATATTTCAATGCTTCCCTTTACTAAAACATGTGATTGCAGGAAAGCTGGAGAAAGGTGCTGTTCTGAAGGCAATCTGTTCTGGCTTTGAAGAAACTACAGAGCCAGGAGTTTGTTTGAGTGGCGGTAAGTTGAAAGTATTACATTATCCTGTCACTGTTCTTGATTCTCCAACTCAGTCTTTTAATCTCTTGAGTATATTTATATGTTAGATGTGGAGACAAATGAGTGCTTGAATAACAATGGTGGTTGCTGGCAAGATAAGGCGGCTAATATTACTGCCTGCAAGGTATTATAAGTCAAAACTTCAATGGCTTTGCAAGTGTCATGTTGTTTCCTCGTGCACTTACTTGTAACTCTGTTTGCTTAGGATACTTTTCGTGGGAGGGTTTGTGAGTGTCCCCTTGTTGATGGTGTGCAATTTAAAGGTGATGGTTACAGCAACTGTGAAGGTAAGTCTAAGTTTGAATCTTTCCTTTGATTTAGGTTTAAACATGAAAACAATGCCAATAGACAATTTTTTTTCCCTTCCAGCAAGTGGGCCTGGAAGATGCAAGATCAACAATGGAGGCTGCTGGCATGAATCCCGAGATGGACACGCATACTCTGCTTGTGTGGTTGGTTCTCTCTACATTTTTCGCTTCTTTATTTAAAATAATTATAGTTTAGATTCTCATTGGCTGTCTTGACAGGATGTTGAGGGAAGCAAGTGTCAATGTCCTCCAGGGTTTAAGGGTGATGGCATCAAGAGTTGTGTAGGTACGGGTGGCTTCTTCGTTTTCTTTTTTCTTTTTTCTATCTCAGGTGTTGAATTGTTTATTTAAAAATCTGTTACAGACATTGATGAGTGCAAAGAGAGGAAAGCATGCCAGTGTCCTGAATGCAGTTGCAAGAATACCTGGGGAAGCTATGAGTGCAGTTGCAGTGGCAATCTCTTGTATATCAGAGACCATGACACTTGCATAAGTGAGTTCAGCGTCTCACTCATGGCAACTTCTATGTATATATATATGTATTGCTTAGAAACATATCCTCATTCTCTTGCTTCTTTAAATTCAGGTAAGAGGGATGCTGAAGGAAAATCTGCATGGACCGCTGTTTGGATCATTTTGATAGGCTTAGCAATGGCTGCCGGTGGAGCATATCTTATCTACAAATATAGATTAAGGGTAAGCTCGGTTCATTATCTCTTTTATGAACCGGATTTTGTGTTGTTTATATAGGTAACGTTTAATTTTATGAATCACAATTTTGTTGATGATATTTTGTGTTGCAGTCATACATGGACTCAGAGATCAGAGCTATAATGGCACAGTACATGCCTCTGGACAACCAGGCTGAAGTACCAAACCATGTCAATGACAGTCGCATCTGAGAAGCACATAATCATTGTGAAACACCATACAGATTCTTGAGTGATCCGGCATGTCTTATGGTTTTGTCTCGAGCCCTTGTTGTTCCATTTCAAGGATTTTAACTTGTCACATCTCTGTAAAATATAGACAATAAGTTATCCGAGAGTAGAGTCAGCTTGTTCTTTATCACGGTTGTAACATGATAAACAATCGAATCAGTTTGTTGTACCATGTAAACATTCACACCATTACTTGTTCTGAGTAATATCTTGTTATAATCATACTCGTACAAGCAGCATCTTATTTTGCACAGATTGTTCCTCATGAATTTGTGACTCACACAGAAATAATCTTGATTTATTCTGAACTGTTTACATGTATGAATATATGCAATTGTTTCTAGAAATTCAGACTCAACAGCTTCATGATGTTGTTGATGTATGCATCTTGGTGTCCAATCTCAGGTCCATTCCATTGTAAGCTATAGGAGAATACATCCACAGGTCATCAGAGCTCAATAGCTGCCAAAATCATGAAAAATCCAGATCAGAAACTTTGTGTAAACATGGGTGTTGTGTTCCATTTGTTAGTTGTTTAGTACCTTGATTTGAAGTTGCAAGAACTGAACAGCTTCCTCAAGCATTGTGCTGATATCAACCTTGGGGACAAGGTTTTGGAGGTTGATTTTTTCTCTTCTCTTCTGCAAATACACAATCACAAATCAACTTTATCCATCAGTCAACCAGTTGGTCTAGTCTGGCCGAGGAATCTCTGGGTGTTTTCCTAGGATTGTGCGGTACAAGGTAAGCATTTGTCGTCTTGGACACCACAAGTGCTCGTCATGTAATCCTCCAAAGCAGTTGTGTTGTTGCAAGTGTCTTATGTTGAAGAAGCATATTTATACGCAAGAGCAATTATGTTTTGGGGATAAAAGGACATGCCATGTTCAGGATGAAACTAAGTGTATATATAATTTAATTAATGAACAACCACCTAATCCTCTAATTAATCTTTTCGTCGTTGATTCTCTAGCTTGTCGGGATGAGCAACAATATTGATGAAGTGGTACTTAATCGGAAAGAAAAACATTTTCGATATTATCTTTGGAACAAAATTGATAAGTGAAGTAAGAAGAGGACTTTAATCAATCAATGAACTTGCTATTTCAGCAACCCAATTCTGGATATCAAGGCCAATATAACAACAGAAACAGAGACTAGGAATCACCCAATATAGCATAACTATGAAAAGATGATGTGAAGAATGGTATGCTGAATTTATATGTTTGCAACCACGGAGCTAATTACAACCTGATTCTCCAACTCAAAACTCCAAGCACTTGCAGAGAAACAACATCAATGGGGAGCAAGATTTACCGAGAAAGGTTATGTAACATTCCACTCCCATTTATGCGCTGTTTTGAGAATATGTCCAGTAACGGGAGGAGCCATACAAAAACCAATGAAATCATTACTGTTCGGCTCCTGGCAGCTCTTCCCCAAAGCCCCGCTGTGCAAGTCTGTAGTACAGAATACCCATAGTTGCCATGCATGCCCTGAACATATTATCAAAGTCTTGCATTAGATGAAGAAAATAAAAATAGCAAGACTTAAACCCAGTGCTTGTTTGAATAGATAATAGCAAGTGGAATGGAGAGAAAAGGATAGGTGAAAACATTACATGATGGCTATAACAAGAAGTATTTTTCTTGGATCCATCCTCGATGATCTTTGAGGCCGCGGACGACCTTCTGGGCCATCTTCCCCATTTCGTGGGGGTGCCGTCACTGGTAGAATTGGTAATGCGCTTGACCAGAAAGGAAGCAATGCTCTGAGAAACTTATGGCGGAAAGGACCTGCAATGGGTATATTTAATTTATTTGATTCAACAGGAGTTCATATTATCAGTGCAGACAAAACACAACAGAGAAAGCGGCACAAACTGGATTAGGGGGACACCTATCATTTTGTATAGGCATGTGTGTGTAAAAGGGAGTTTGGGCATACTCTCATGCTCACCTCTTCGACTGTACTTTTTACGATTCCCATCTTCATCATCTGCATAATAAGACATTTCAGAGTTTTGCCTGTCAACATGGTATGCACCCTTACGTGTTGTAGCACCAGGCTGGGTTTACATTTCAAAGAATAATAATCATCAGAAAAACAAGAAATTACTTCAAAGCTGATTTGAAATATGCTAGAAATTAGAGAATAGATAAAGTTAAATGTTTCATTTTAAAAGAAAATTTCCTTACAATAGTAGGACTAGGACTTGTTTTGAAATTCCCTGCTGAACTAGGGCCATCAATCTCAACAATGTCCGTCACTGACAATTTAGGCAGTACTGTTCCAGCTACAGCTGAGTATCCTTCAGCCACATTTGTGCCATCTCCCGTGACCGGCCCGTTTGTAGAGACATTAACCAGTGGGTCTGAGGCAAATGCAGGAGGAGGGCCATTGGAGTCAGTTGTTGGCAGTGAAACCGGATGGTTTCCAAACAAGTTCTTTTCCATACCAGTCTGCAAAAGATTAGACAAGCCACCACAATCTTGTAAGTTTAACTAAATGAAGAGATTCAAGAGAAACTACTCCCATGTATTAATTGGAGGATCCTTCTATTGACTACAATCTTTGTCAGGTTACAGTAGCCATAAAAAAGGGTAAGAAGAAGTCATTTATATAACCATGCATCAATTTTTTTATGCTACTAATAATGATCCACTAATGGTGAAAATAAATTATGGTTGTTTATGTCTAGGAAAAGAAAAATGTTA
The DNA here is from genome assembly GCA_036897725.1 of Erodium texanum. Taxonomy (NCBI): domain Eukaryota; kingdom Viridiplantae; phylum Streptophyta; class Magnoliopsida; order Geraniales; family Geraniaceae; genus Erodium; species Erodium texanum. The sequence continues at coordinate 3,604 of JAYMSW010002250.1, read as the reverse complement.
CACACTAGTCACTAGGAGAACATGTATTGCCATCATTAAATAGTTGTGCCCATAAAGACAAAGACCTTGTCCTCCTGCCACTGATAATCCCTCATTTACAATTACGCTCAACCATTCTGTTACATAGCAACGCCAGTGCCTATATCAAATTAGATCATTTGCACAATATTCCAAATAACTTTTGCATAATAGAATATTAGTAAAAAAAATTGCTTCCTGGCGAGCTCTATCCTTTAGAACTACTTGTTCGTTCACCTTATATATCTGTTTTCATCCAGAACAGCTCAAAATAATGACTAATGAGATATAGAGCTACAAGGAGACAAATTAAAGGCCCAAAGCTGCAAAGAAAACAAGACTTCTATAGCACTTTTTGACACTAGATAGGTATCTTGCAAATGTATTGCTAATTAAGCTCTGCAGTTCAATAGAACACAACTTAATAGAACCATGTGACAAACACACCTGCATGATGGCTTCCTTCAGCTTTGAGTGAAGACGGGATCCAGAATCTTTGATGCTCTTAGGGGGCCATATCTGCATTAGCAATGCTCCTTAAGCATATCAACCGTGTGACATAATAATTATTTACAGGAAAAAGTTCAGCCTGACACCATCACAGAATAGGTTTGTGTGAATATAATTGTACAATGATGTGTGTCAACTGAGCCTTTGAAACATAAGGCCAGGAGTGTGGCCCAAGTTTAGAGGAGTAAGGAAACAAATCTTAGAAATTTTGAACCAATCCCAAGCTAAGTGAGGTCAGACACAAACTTACTTTCGAACTTACAAAAGGAGTTCAATAGACTTTGCTGCTAGATATCAGGAGGAAGGTTTCATATATCACATATGAACCTTTACTGCCTTTTCAAGCTATTGTTAAATGAAGAGAAAACAACTAACCGAAGCGATTTTAAAGACAGCTCTTCCTCTATTATGACAGAAACACAATAAGCATTGCAAAAGCATGCAAAAATCTATGGACGTCCTATACATCAAAGACATCAAGTTCAGCTTCAAACTAGCAAAGCAAACATCTGTCTATGTTAAAGTTTGTTTTAATACACTATGGTGTTATTTAGGTTTCTGAATTCTTAAATTGTAAGCCCCAAATTACAGTGTACCCCAACAAAACTCTAAAATTTGTGACTTTTCTAGAAGTAAAATATCACTAATCACAGCCCAGAACCATTTTGTATCAATAAATGGGAGACTGATAAAATCCATTACACCTGGTAAAGAGCATATAACTTCTACAATTAAATCTTACCGACGTTGAACATGAAGGGCACACATATCCAGCTGGAGCAGTGTGCGGAGGAAAACTCTGGACGTGCGAGGCCAAGCAATTTGTGTGTATAACATCTAAAACGAAAAAATAAACTCCATTATCTATGACACACGAGTGGTACTTTGAAGGGGCTTCTTTCAGGGAGAGAAAATCCAATATAAAAGGAAGAAAATACATATAAAAATCACATACGGAAGCAACCCAGTCGAGTGGTTGGAGGATTAGTTCCCTCCTCGAGCACATATTGGCAATGGCAGCATTTTGGAGGCCAATCATACTCTCCATCTATTACCCATTCAGAATAAGTACGTATCTACAAGACAATGGCAGGATAAACGAAAATAAGCCCAAAAATAATCTTACAAAGTCCTCACAAGAGATTATTCGATTGCAATGCAATGCCACTGAAGCACAGCAGATACAACGTACATTCATCAGATGTCAAACCAATACTTTACATAATAATCTCAGAATGAAAATAGCCAGTCGTAAATAGATTGTAGCGAAACTAAGAAGATCATCTCTTTTAGGAAGTCTCAAGCACAGAATTTCACGAGTGCATGCATGCATGACAGAGCATTACAATGATGCAACTCAAGAAACAAAATACTTGATAAACTCACCACGCATATCTGGTGTTCTGGAAAGCAGATACATTCTCCGCAAACTGGGACCTTGTGAACAAAGCAATACAACTTGGTAGCCTGAAAAAGTCATACCCCATTATGAATTCCATTAGCCTTTGAATTTCAGTTAATGAAACAAATAGCCAGTTAATAGACAAGGAATGATAAAAACATCATATAGCCACAAATTAACACAACCAGTTCACTCAACATCAAGCTGCATAATTACACACTAAGATATAGTAGCTTTCGATGCACATTTCCGGTTAACCAATCAAACCCCATTCAAAAATCCACAGACACGGATCGCTCTTAATCCCAATTCCTAGATCAACCAGATCTAACCTCGGGCTAAATGACTACACATAAAATTGAACTGAACACGTACGAGAGAAACAACAAGGAAGAAGAAAAAATATGAGAAATAACACGAATTGTGGAAAAAATCAGCTTAGGTGGAAATGGATACCTTGCGGCATTTGCAGACCACCATTGCATAAACTGGCACGGAGGAGCCACGAAAACGATCAGGTCAAAAAGATCCCGAGCACGAAACCATGCGGACTCCGATGGGAATTGGTGGGGGTTACGGTGAATAAACTGACAAAGAAACGAGAGAGATCTGTGGAGAAGAGTGACGAGCTCACCAGGGTGCTGCTATGTCAAACGAGCTTCCGTTACAGAGAGAACAAAGCTCTCTCCATCGGGCTGGGCTTTATGGGCTTTTAACAACGGGCCTTAAAGATCTTCCTAGACAATAGAATATTCAGTTAATTTTATTAGCATCTCACTTCTAATGAATATCTTATTATATTTATTTATCAAATCAAATTTGTAAATACATTAACATAATATCATATAAAAAGATATATACTAATCACTCGAGTAAACTCTAAAGCCGTCAAAAACTCTCTAGAAAAAGATACATACCTAATCACTGAAGTACATTAACATAATATCATAGAAAAAGATATATACCTAATAACTCTAGGTGGCAGCTTCAGCTGGGTTTGGTATCAGTTTTGATTAGTTTATGGTACCGGCTTAAGCTAGGTTTAGGTGTTAGACTTTGTCTGACTTACGTATCAGACATTGTTTTGTTCAGGTGTGCTACAATGTGCCCTTGATCCTCTCATTTAGCTCTAGTTTTGGTCGTATGTGGCACGCGAGTCATGCTCAGTGAGAAGCTGGCTGCATAATTTTACTTCCGTCAAGTCTAGATTTTGTGAGGATTTTTGTCCTGATCATTCATCAGTTATTTATATATATCTATTAGTTGATATATAAAATTAGTGGTATTTATATTTTAAACAAAAACATAATATCATAGATTATTCAGAAAAAAGAAGTAATATCATAGATTAATATTCACACCAAATTCTTAAAATTAGCCGTATATTTGTTGTTTAGTCTCGGTAGTAAAAAAAATTTATTCTATGATCAGTGTTACAAACGTGTTGGACAAAGTCATTAAAGACAACAATCGATTGTACTTGATTTATGATTAATGGATATACGTTTTCTATATTTGGAACGGAATTTGTGTGGTGAAAGCAAGTGTGATGGAGTGAAGTGTGGTAGTTGAAGTTCCGGCGCGAAAACGATATCGAGGCGAGATAGCGGAAGCGGTAACGTCCACGTGGCAGAAGTAGAGGGGCTCGGAGAAAACGGACGGCTGAGATGGTAA
>JAYMSW010002249.1:0-14239 GCA_036897725.1 Erodium texanum | reverse complement strand
AGGAGAAGCTAGGCTAGGGTTTTTGGTTAATTAAAAAAAAACTTGACTTTCTTACACATACAACAAGTAATGACAGAGGCTTCATCCATAAAAGCCATGAATTCCTTCCACAAATTACTTACTAAACAATAACGTATTTGTTAATGGTCAAAGAAATAACTCGCCTAATTATCTTCTTCACCACTACCCATTTAAAACCAATTTTGTTTGCTTTCACAATGCAACCTCACGAAATCAATAAAAAAAACTAAGTAATCACATTAAATGTAGTGGGACCAAGATATCTGATGCTCAAACAAAAATCCTGAATGCCCAAAAAAATAGCAATCTATAGAGAATTGGAAAGGTACAAATATAACAACAGCCCTAGAAAATACAAAAGTACACATAAAATGAAACAAATAATATCAATTACATCAACATACCCACTATTGCAGAGAGTAGGACTTGGTATGAGTATGAGGGCGGTGCTGCCAAGTAACACCCATAGGTGCCTCCTCCAACTATGATGTAATCATAGTAGTCCTCTGATGGAAATTCAGTAGCATTGAACACGAACTTCAGGGAACATGGGTTTCTGAAATGGATAAAAACTCATTTTAAATTTCCAATATGAAAGACGTGAAGAAATTAGAAAACACACGCACGTGGGGAGCTTGTAATTTCTGGGCTACCCAGAACCAGTTCCGGTACAGATAGTTTCATTCCATTCCCCATGAAAATAACATTTGATATACAAAAGAGAGCTCATTGTTGTACATCTCATAACACTACTTTAATATTTTTGACAGATTATGAATCCTATACAAAGATAACAGTTGCAAAAAAAAGATAATAAGATTAAGAGAAAGCATACCTTTTGCCAAGTGAAAAATTGAAAAAACTCCAAAAAAAAAAGGCAGTTCCAAATGTAGAATGTAAGAACCAAACCCTAAAACCAAGTAAAGTTATCTTGATAGCACTAACATGTCGTTTTAGGTCCACGTTATTGTTCACATACTCATCAACCTATTGGACAGTTGCTTGACCATTATGTCACAGAAGAAATACACCTCAAAGTTCAGTTGATAGAAAAATACTATTGGTTGAGCTAGATTCCGATGCATTAAATGATATGAAAGTTACATATCATCCAAAAAAAACATTTTGTGAGAACAGTTTGATGATAATCCGACCATAAGAACTTGGATGGTATGATCTCGCAAGTCTCCAATCTGGAGAAGGTGTTAAGAGCGACTCAGAAGAACTTGGAGCAACAAAATCAGAGTCCCTCATCAGCGGGAGTATCAGGAATGAGAGTGGAGCCCTCTACCATCTTAGTGGGTTTGGATAAGCATGACGACCCTCTTCCTCAGTAGCTCTCCCCAGATCTGGAAAGAGAAGAAGAGATGGTGAGACAATGACCTTGCAGACAGCTCAACTTCAACAACAGAGAACCTCACTTGAGTTGGAAGCTACCATCCTTGGTATTCCCACAATTTGATGGCTCGTAGGTATGATATTGGCTAAAGAAAGCAACATGATATTTCTCTTTTTACAACATACCTTATGAAACAAAAGTGAGATTAGCTACATTACACTTCCAAGGAAAAGCAGAAAACCGATTTGAAAAATTTCAATTGTCTCAGAGATATATATCTTGGGATATGCTATGCAATGAACTGCTATGTAAGTTTGATTGTGTCACTAAGGAGGATATTGTGGTTGAATTCAAACACCTAGCTCAACAAGGGTCTGTAGCTGACTATGAGGATAGATTTGAAGGGCTAAAAGGTCTTGTGTGTCTGAGAAATCCTAGCTTGGCTGAGGAATTTTTTGTATAAAACTTTATTGGGGGGTTAAAATGTCACCTAAGACCTGGAGTATGGATGTTCAATCCCCAAGACTTGACTCAGGCCATGCAGTTAGCAAGATTTGAAGAAATAAAGGCAACAAAACCTCCACCTTGGAGTTCTCAAAGAGCAGCTACTCAGAAACAGGGTAACTTCAGAGGCAAACAAATTTAGGGCAACACTCTAGCAATTGAAGATGAACCTCAGGAATTGGAGAAGGAGAAGCAGACAAACCAGATTGCAAACAATGTCAAACAGGTCCATGCAGCCTTTTTTGTTGATAGAAAGAAAAGATGCATTTGTTACAATTGCCCTGCAAAATAAAGCAGCACTCATAATTGCCCCAACAAGCCTAAGCTATATGTTATGTTGCAAGAGGAACCAACAAAAGAAGAACTCTCTGTCCCAATAAAGCAGCACTCAGACAATGAGAAGATTGAAATCAGAATGTTGTAAAATCTGGAGTGGGATGATGAGGTACAGTCAATCTATATACCCGGAAGGAGCATGTGTAGACCTACACTAAGGATATTAGGATCAATAAGGAGCAGAAAAGTCTCACTACTACCACATTCAAGTGCAAATTTATCATTTATTGATAAAGACACTATTAAGGTCTTATGTCTGGAGGTTGAACCTCTCTGTCCTAAGGGCATCAAAGTGGCTAGTGGGGAAGTGATATATTGCACAAAGACTTGCTTGGTTAAATAGGAAGTGCAAGGGCATTGGTTTATAACTACATTCTTGGTGATGCCTATTAGTGACTATGACATAGTCCTAGGCATTGATTGGATGTATGGAGTCAGTCCTATATCTTTTGATTTCCCCAGGAAAACATTTGGCTTCACAGTAAATAATCAAAAGGTTACACTACCTTAAGACAGAGGTAGTGACATTCCAAGGCTCATTAATATACATGCAGTGCACAGAGAAATATAGTTGGGGCAATCCATTTATTTGGGCCAGTTTTGCAGAATGGAAGAAGAGGAAAGCAAAGCAGTTCAGCCTAAAATACGGAAACTCATTGATTCTTACTCACCTGTGTTTGAAGTACCTAGAGCACTCCCTCCAAGAAGGCAACATGATCATCACATTCCTCTTATCAAGGATTGCATACCACCATTTGTGAGGCCATACAAGTATAGTGACAGTCAAAAGGACATAATAGAAAAGATGGTAGATGAGATGCTGCAAAATGGTGTGATCCAACCAAGTAGCAGTCCATTCTCATTCCAAATATTGTTGGTGAAGAAAAAAGACGGAAGTTGGAGGTGATTACAGGAAGTTAAATGAGCTCACTGTCAAAGACAAATTTCCTATTCCTACCATTGAAGAACTATTGGATGAGCTACATGGAAGCACTGTGTTTTCCAAACTTGATTTAAGGTCAGGTTATTATCAGATCAGACTAGGAGAGGGTGAAGAGCACAAGACTGCATTTAGAATCCACCATGGACACTTTGAGTTCAAAGTGATGCCATTTGGGTTGACCAATGCTCCATCATCCTTTCAAGCCTTGATGAATTCAACTTTAAAAGTTTCAACAACCTCAAGCAATTAATGATAGAAGCTCCAGTCCTAAGGCTCCCTAACTTCACTTTATTGTGATTGAAACTGATGCCTGTGACTTTGGCATAGGAGCTATGCTAATGCAACATGGAAGGCTAATTGCATTCCTTAGCAAAGCCTTGGGTCCCAAGAATCAAGCTTTGTCAACATATGAAAAGGAATTGTTAGCTCTTGTAATTGCCCTTAAACAATGGAAGCATTATGTGATGAATCAGCACTTCATAATAAGGACAAATCAACAAAGTCTTATGTACATTTTGGAGTAACGATTGACAACTCAATGTCAGTAGAAGTAGATGGCTAAGTTTATCTTACTCAGTAGAGTAAGAAAAGGGAGCAGAAACTAAGGTTGCAGATGCTCTATCAAGGGTTAACCATTCAGAGTTCAATGTTGTCTCCGTTCTTCAATCTCAGTGGATGCAGGAGGTGACATGGTTTTAAAAGGTGGCTGAGGCATACGCCTCGAGGCGGCAAGATCTGGGATGTGAGGCAACGCTTCATGGGGTGAGAATGAGGCTCACGCCTCGGATCAAGCTAAGGCGGACGAGGTGCACAACTCAATGCCTCGCAAGTGAGGCGTACGTTCAAAAAATTGGAGCTTTTTTTGGGCTTCTGAGAAGTATTGGGCTTCTGAGATGTATTGGGTTGATTAGAAGTGGGCTTAGTAAAAATCAAACCCTGGCCCAAACTTTCAAGTGCTCAATATCTTTAAAACACAAAAAATATTCAAACCCTAGTTGCGTTGTTGCTACCCTCTGGACCCACTCTACTTCCCGACAGGCCATTGCCGGTGCTCGTCGTTGCCGATCCTTGTAGTCGCTGGCCGATCTTCGCCGCTCCTCTCCGCTGCCTGCCGGTCATCGCCTTTCGCCTCCATTATCGATCAAAAACGTCTTCTCTTCTGAAAGCTTCGGTGAAAATTACCAAAATTCTAGCAAAATCTTCTCTTCTCCTTTGTTGTTCATTAATTAATTAGTGTTTAGGGTTGTCTACATTCTTCCACTGTAAAAGGAAAAAAGATTGATTTAATGCTTCTCACTTGCATTCTCCACTGCAAAGTTGAATAACATATTTTAATGACTAATAATGATGATTTCTATATAAATAATTTATCATCTGCATATGTATCTCAAGTCTCAACCAATTATAAATTATAGTGGAGAAAATAAGTTATATTTTAACTTAAATAATTGGTATTGGTTGTACATGTTGAATTAATCATGTAACATCATTTGAAGCCTCATGTGGTTCACGGAGTGCTGAATTTTTAAATGATTTACTGTGTTGATTAATTTTGTGTTATCTAAATTCTTTACTCTGTTGAATGTTGATTAATGAATGCTGATTTTTTTGTGAGTGTGGCTTGTGTGATGTATTAATTAAAAAAAAATCGTTTTTACTTTCCGTTATGTGTTATTGAACTAGATTGTATTGCATTTTATCATTTTTATTAATTTATTAAGAAAAAATACTAAGGCTTATGCCTCATGCCTCGGTATCAACATGCCTTGAATCCCGTTTCCTCCTTTTTAAACTTCGGGAGGTGATCAGTTCTTATGAAAAGGATGTTGATTCTCAAGCTTTACTTCAGCAATTTACAACAATACCATCATCCTTACCTCATTACAACATGAAATAAGGAATGATGTTATACCAAGAGAAGATCTATGTTGGGAAACAAGAAGATCTGAGATTGTAAATCATCGACACATTCCATGCCTCACCTCTAGGAGGTTACTCAGGAGCCAAAGCAACAATTAATAGGGTCCAATCACTATTTTATTAACCAGGTATGAGCACTTGAAATTCAAAAGTTTAATAAGCATTATGAGATATGTCAGAGGTGCGAGTCAGATAACATTGCATACCCTGGGTTACTTCAACCCTTGCTAATACCACAATCTCCCTTGGTGGATATCTCAATGGACTTTATAGAAGGCTTACCCGAATTTAGAACTTATGACTGCATCTTGGTAGTGGTGGATCGATTTTCAAAGTACTCACCCATTCTTAGTTGTGTCTGTAGCCTTTCTGTTTGTAGATAAAGTCTTCAGATTCCATGGAGTTCCCTCTGTAATAGTTTCGAACAAAGACAAGGTCTTCATCAGCCAATTTTGGCAGGAACTCTTCAAATTGCTTGGGACTGATATGAAAATGTCATCATTATATCATCCACAATGGGCAAACAGAGAGGGTTAACCAATGCTTGAAAATTATCTCCGCATGATTTCTCACCAGAACCCCAAACACTTGTTGAAATGGTTACCAATAGTGGAACTCTAGTCCAATAGCTCATACCATTCTTCACTCAAGTTGTCTCCTTTTGAGGTATTATATGGCTACAAACCCACGTCTCTTCCAAACTTCGAGTTTGCAATAAAGTTTCTAGTAGTCTAGGAGTTCCTGCGAAGCAAACAGGTTTGAGACAATCTCATCAATGCTCAAAACAGAATCAAACCGCAGGCAGATAAGAAGAGATCCGAAACGGAATTCGAGGTAGGAGATTGGATTTATCTCAGACTTCAGTTGTACGGCCAGTCTTCGGTGGCGATCTGGAAGGACCTCAAGTTAGCAGTGCGTTATTTTGGGCCTTTTCAGATTACTCATAAGATCAGCCAGGCAGCTTACAAATTGCGGTTACCACAGGAATCAAACATCCATCTAGTGTTCCACGTCTCACTGTTAAAAAAGAAGATAGGTTCCAAGCAAAAGCTCTGCATAACCTTGTCGGAGACCAATTCAGATGGCTAGATGAAGTTATTTCAAGTAAAGCTCCTAGAGATCAGAACAAGGAAGGTCAACAATGCAGCAATGATGGAGTATCTGATTCAATGGTTAGGATCATTGATAGAGGACGCCACTTGGGAAAATGCTCGCGAGATGATAACCAAATTTCCAGAGTGAATTTTCATGAATTGAGGACCATTCGAATCTCAGAAGGGAGCAATGTCAGTACTACAACGATCATGAAGATGGAACAACACGTGTCAAGCACACAGAAGGAGACCGTTGCTGCGGACGTGGCGAGGATCACTTATTTGAACGATGTCGCTCTAGAAGAGGAAGACTACGCTGACTCAGGACACGTGGCTCGACGATCTGTGTTTCTTGATGATGAAGGATCAACGGCTGTGCTACTTTACATCTTATCTGATGGCACAACGACCAGGACAGAGCACATCCGCGATCGCAAGAATGTGCTGGCCTAGGATGTCGTATTCGCCTACAAGGGGAGCAATGTAGCTAGGGTTTCATCTTCATGCTTTGAGTAAAATGTCTTTACCCTCTTGAGAAGAAACCTCACCAAAAGGAAATTTGGGCAAACTATCTTTTCAATTCCATAAATCTCTCTTGTTCGTCACTTTGATCGTGTTCAGTGGTGCTCTGCGCAGCACAATATGCTCTGCATATTAGGCTGTGAAGAACACATACATACTAAAAAAGAGAAATTCGAGTTAAGACTCAAGATAAGAAACCAAATTCTAACAGTAAATCAAATGGGAAAAACTCCCGCAAGTCATTTCAAATGTTAGTGAAAAAAAAACCCACTAAGAAACCTTGACAAGTGTCATTGGATGGAAAAAATAGAACTAACTATATAGTAACAACAAGTGTTTCCCCTAGTCAATGTTCCCTACTTCACCATAATCAGCATCGTCCTCTGTTATAAGCTTGCGTTTCTTTGAAGTCGACCATATAGTGGGAATTGAATAACTTGAACTTTGTGAAAACTGAGAATAAAAAATACACACACAAATTGGAGGACTGCAATTCAATGTTTATTGGGAACAAGTTCAGCTCTTTATATACAGAGCTGTTACAACAGAAGCAAACTAAAATAAATGCTGAAAATAAGCTAATCACCTCCTAGAAGATAGGAAGCAATAAACAACTAAATCTACCCACTTCCTTATGACCAGGAAGAATTATTCAACAAATTAAAATAAAACACTGATATTTTCAATCCCTCCCCTAAACTGAAAACATCTCATAGTTTCTAGTTTATTCTTCCTTAGTGCAGACACCCATATTTCTTCGAAGTTTATCAAATGCTTCAAGTTTCATTGCCTTAGTCATGATATCAGATAGCTGCTCTTGTGTAGGACAATAAACTAGTTGTATATCGCCTTCATTTGACAACTCATGTAGAAAGTGATACCTCACATGTATATGCTTGCTCCATCCATGCAATACTGGATTTTTGGACAATTTGATTGTAGAGCTATTATCAGAGTAAAGTTTAGTACCTTCAGTTTGAGTAGCTCCAATTTTCTCAAGAACTCTCCGAAGCCATATTGCTTGACATGCTCCGTATGCTGCTGCAACATATTCAGCTTCTGTTGTAGACAAGGTCATAATTGGCTGCTTCTTTGATGCCCAAGATACAGCTCCTCCACCTAATAGAAAGACGTAGCCGGAAGTGCTCCTTCTATCATCAATATCACCGCATAGTCGCTGTCAACATACCCAATTAACTCTTGCTTTCCCTTCCTCATGTACCGAATTCCGAACCCTGTAGTGCCTTGCACATATCTTAGTATTCTTTTTGCAGCCAACATGTGTTGTTCTGTTGGATTCTCCATGTATCTACTCACAAAATTAAAAGAGTACAATAAATCAGGTTGGGTTGCTGTTAAGTACCTTAAGCTTCCAACCAACTGCTTGAACATAGTTGGATTCTCATATGGTCCACCTCCTTCTTTAGATAACCTTTGACCAGGAACAATGGGATTTTTTACCGAGTTACAATCTTGCATTCCGAACTTCTCCAAAACCTCTGTTGCATATTTCTTTTGATGAATGAAGATCCCATGCTCCCCTTGAATTACTTCTACTCCAAGGAAATACTTCATCTTGCCAAGATTTGTCATTGCGAATTCTTTCATCATTGAGTCTTTGAAGCCTTCAAGCATTTTATCACAATTGCCAATATAGATAAGATCATCAACATAAAGACTTACTATCATGATGCTTCTTCCATTTGCTTTCACAAATAGCGTATGCTCACAATAGCATTTTTCAAACCCTTCCTTTATAATACCCTTCAATGCGACTATACCATGCGCGAGGAGCCTGCTTCAATCCGTATAGCGCCTTTCTTAGCTTATAAACTTTGTTGACTGCATTTTTCTTCTCGAATCCTTTTGGTTGCTCCATATACACATCTTCATTAAGCTCTCCATGTAAAAAAGCGTTTTTTACATCCAATTGAAAGATAAACCAAGAATTTAATGTAGCCCAAGATAGAATTAACCTGATTGTATTCCATCTCGCAACAGGTGCAAAGACTTCATGAAAATCGACTCCATACTCCTGACTGTATCCTTTCGCAACTAACCTGGCTTTGAACTTTTCAATTTCACCCTTCTCGTTTCGCTTGGTTTTAAACACCCACTTCACTCCGATTTTTTTTGCTCCTTCTAGCAACTCCACCAATTTCCAGGTTTGATTTTCTTCAATAGATTTGATTTCAGCCTTCATTGCCTCACGCCATCTATTGTGTTGAACTGCTTCTTCAAAGGTGTTTGGATCTTCTGATGCAATGAACATTGTTATGCCACTGTCTTCATCTTCTTCAGCTAGCTCCGTTTCTCCTGATACATAGTCTTTCATCCACGTTGGTTCTCTTCTGGTTCTCCTCAGATGGACATTTTCCATAAGAGCATTTAATGCATCACTTGTTGACTCGGATGTGTTTTCAACAGGTAAGCTGCTCGATCCGGATCTGCCAGATACATTACCATTGCTTCCCATACCATTTTCGTCTACATCTGTTGCATTGAACTCGTCTTCCAATTCTTCCGATGTGTATAAATCTTCATCTTCTTCCCAGGTAAGCTCAATGTTGCTTTCTCCCTCCCACTTCCAGGCTTTTCCTTCATCAAATTGGACATCTTTACTTATCACTGTTTTTTGCGTCTTCGGATCATAGAGACGGTATGCCTTCGACTCTGCGCTTACGCCAAACATCACACATTTGATGCTTTTTTCATCCAACTTCATTCTCCTTTCATAAGGTATTAGTGCATAAGCAATACAACCAAATACCTTAAGATGCTCAACTGTCGGTTTATGCCCACTCCATTTTTCAATCGGAGTTGAATCTCCGATGATAGTTGAAGGACTTCTGTTAAGTACATAGACTACATAATTCACTACTTCAGGCCAAAAACTTGTTGGTACCTCCATGCCGATCAACATGCACTGTGTCATGTTCATGACTGTTCTGTTTTTTCTTCCGGCGACGCCATTTTGTTGTGGAGTACATTTTGCAATAAGTTGTCTCCATATCCCTTTCTCCATGCAATACACCTTAAATGGTTTGGAATTGTATTCTCCACCTCTGTCTGACCTCAGGCATACCAAGGATTCTCCAAGTTGTCTTTCTACTGCAACATGAAATTCTTTGAAGGTTTTTAATGCCTCTGATTTCTCTGAAAAGAAATAAGTCACTTTCGACTATAATCATCAATAAAATTAATTATGTATCTTTTACCACTTTCTAAGATAGGAGAGATTGGTCCACATAGGTCACTGTGAACAAGTTGAAGGCCTCGTGTTGCACGCCAAAAACTCCTTCTAGGAATTCTTTCTCGAGTTTGTTTTCCCTTCATGCATATCTCACAAACATTAACTCCATGTGCTTTGATTTTTGGCAAGCCAGTTACCATTTTCTTCTCTGCTAACTTTTGCAATGCTTTGTGATGGAGATGTCCGAACCTCTTATGCCACAGTTGCTCAGCTGGTTCAATAGAGACTTGCATGCATGTGGTTGTAATATGCTCCGTTGCCATCTTTACAGCAACAAATATGACAAACATTCTATTTGTAGTCATGGATGATCTCATGATTAGGCGTCCCTACTTCTTGTGCCATACTTCACACACATCATCTTCAATTATAAACCTTAAGCCCTTCTGTTGTAATTGTCCAACACTTAATAGGTTATTTTTCAATTTAGATACATAATAAACAAAGGAGATCACCTGAATTAGACCATTACTTTGTAGACGAATGTTGCCTTTCCCTTCTACCATCATCTTGTAGTTGTCTCGTAGCTTCGCGGATTGACGGAAGTTGCTAACAAAGCTTGTGAACCATTCCTTTGTACTGCACATATGATTGCTGCAGCCAGAATCCAAGAACCATACATGTTCGTCATCAGCTTCGTGCATATTAATATGTGTCATTAATAGCATTTCTTCTTCCATCTCTACATAGTTGGCTTTTCTCTCCCTGCTTGGGCACTCATATTGAAAATGGCCCATTTTGTGACATTTATAACATTGCACCATGTTTTTGTTGAAGTTTCTCCCACCTCGACCTCGTCCTTGATACCTTCCTTGTCCTTGATATTCTTTATAACATTGGCCAACATCAACTTATTGCCCTCTGCCTCTTCCGCCATAGGTTCTTTCTCGACCTTCTGCTTTCAACACATGCTCCTCAATGACATGCCTCTGCATCTTTTGCTCATGGACCAGCAAAGAGCTCTGTAATTCATCAATTGAGAGTTCCTTGATGTCCTTTGATTCCTCAATAGCACAAACCACATACGTGAACTTTTCAACCAAAGTTCTTAGAACCTTCTCCACCATTTTAGAATCTATCATGTCCTCTCCAAGGTTGCGCATATCATTTGCAACCATCATGACTCGTGAGAAGTAATCGTGATAGTTTCTCCTTGCTTCATTTCCAATACTTCAAAGTTTCTCCGCAATCTCTGCAACTGTGCACTCTGTAGTCTCTTGTTCCCTTGGTATTTTCTCTTCATAGAGTCCCACTGATCCTTAGAGGTCTCCTTCTGTAAAATAGTCTTAAGGATGGTTTTATCAATGGGGCAAACAAAAATTTTTTTACCTTGAGATCCTTAAGACTGAGATCAACAAGCTCTGTCCTCTATGTTTCAGTCACGGTCGCATTCTCCTTTGGCTTGACAAAACCAAGGTCAAATAGGTGCCACCACTCTTTTGATCGAAGCAGATTCTCCATGAGCATTGACCAATGCTCATAATCTCCATCAAACTGAGGAATGCTTAGCAAATAATTCCTTTCTCCCATTTCTTCTCTCTCTTGTTTGAAGATCGCTCTTAACATGTTCATATAAAGCTCAGATACAACTTGAACTTTGTGAAAACTAAGAATAACAAAGACACAAATTGGAGGGCTGCAATTCGATGCTTTATTGGGAACAAGTTGAGCTCTTTACGTACAAGTTGTTACAATAAATGCAAACTAAAATAAATGCAGAAAAATAAGTGTAAACAACCAAATCTAACCACTTCCCTATGAACAGAAAGAATTATAAAACAAATTAAATAAAACACTAATATTTTCATAGAATGTGTCGAAGCAGTCGTGTTGAGGAGGCTCTATGTTGAATTAAAAATGGGGTTGGGAGAATCTATAGGTCGAGATTGATTCGCTTACGGTTATATCGGCAGTGGACAGTTCTTAACAGATGTCCAATTGTCATTTGGAGCTTTTGTTTGAGATTATAAAAGTTTGTTGTCTTTATAGAGTAGGGGTGTTCACGGGCCGGTGCACCGGCCCATTTAGAGGGTTTAGAGGATCACCCGGCAGGTGCCAGTTTCCCATTTTGGAGGCCCATGCCCGCTATACTAAAGGTTGCAATTTGGAACCATTTGGCCCAGGCGGGAACGGGTCGGTTCCCGATTTGAACTGGACCATGAATAGCAAAATCTAAAACTGAAAAACATCCACACTTCATGAAAATTTCATTCAAAAACTTTGAGTAATCCAAAACTAACCTATTGGTGAAAAAACCATTAAAAAGTGATCAACAAGACTAACTTAAAAGCTAATCAAGTTGATCACTTCCTAATGATGAAAAAGAACCCTAACCTATTGGATTACTCTCCACAAACATAATTCAACATGTCATGGTGTTTACAAAATAAAAGTCTACAGACTAATCTTCACATTACATGATCAAAGAAACTGATCAAGTTGGTAACATACTGATGTGAAGTGTCCACTGCTCTCCAAGCTGCTACAAGTCCAACCTCTCACAAGTCATAGCTGTGGTTGCCCATGTGACTTGGCAACTTTGGTCAAAACTATACAAGCTACAGAAAAGAAACAAAAATTAGTATAATAAGTACTAAAAATTAAAACATACACTAAAAACATTTAAGAAATTATAAATTGTTTTACCTTCCTTAAGCTTGTCATCTATATCCTCCTCAACTGTCATCTTCCCACCTGAGTTTCCATGTCAATCCCATGCACAAATCAAAAACTATACCATATGAGGGATTAATGAACTTCTAAAAGGATTTGAAACTCTAGCTCATGTACTAAATACAGACCCAAGAGGTTTTGAGAGACTTACATTGGGATGCAACTGCATCCTTTACGATTTAATCACCATCAACAATAGGTGTTGGAGTAGGAGTAGGACTATTGCTTAGTGTAGGATTTTGGCTTTCAGGATTAGCAATATCAGAGCTAGCTTTAAGCTCTATACCCTGTGAATCTGCTCCTGATCCTCCTCAAGTTCTACTCTTGTTCAATTCTAACATGCATGAACATTGAACAACGAAGAAGACAAATTAGAAATCGAACAACTTAGATATCTAAGATGAAAAACTAACATGCAAAGATTAACAAAAGCAACAAAGAGAGATCAGGGATTAACATACCGTTTCCAACAAATTTTCGTGTTTTGAATCCATGGTCACAACAAAAATGATGAACCCTACAGTCCTAACTATCCACAATCTCTCTCTCTCACACACACACACAATAGAACTCTGAATCTGAATCTCAGAACTCACGGTTTTCGAAGAAGAAAAGATGAAATCAACAAATCGGGAATGGAAGAATAGAAAAAATGATGAAAACATGAACTCTCGATAAGTGGAGGGAAAACCGAAGAGGGACAGTGGAACATATCGAGCTCCATATCCCCAAATATGCATAATACCAAAGCTTCCAGAAATCAACAAGAACATGGAGACTGGAGAGACTTAGAGGAATATGCAAAAACGAGAGAGAGATCGGGAATGGAAGAGGATAAGCTAGGATTTCGTCGGGGGTGGAACTCATAATGAGAGAGAACCAAAAGGTTGCATGAAAAATGAAACAGCGAAGTCTGAATGATGCTCATTCAAATCAAGACTCACCGTTTCATATAACACGGGCTTAGGGAATTTGGAGTCAGGGCTGGACAGACGGCCCTAAACGGATGGGCCGGTCCTATCGGTGCTCCCATTTAGTGATTTGTTGCCCGATCCAAATACCTTCGGATCAGAAATTTTTGATTTGTGGACCACTCTACGATTTCCGGTCCAAAGCCCATGGTCCCGAGGTAGGCCGGTTTTGGCGGGTAGAGAGGTCCTCAGGCCAAAAATGAACACCACTATTATGTAGAGGTCTACTCTAAAGGAAACATTCCACGAATAAAACTGCCCATATATCTTCTAGGGGTGTTTTTGCTTAGAGATAACCATAAAACAGGACATTGTACTATGCCTTGATTTCAACAACTAACGGTGTGTTTAGTTGGTCAACAAAACAGGACGGTGAACAAATTTTCCGTCTGCATACAAGGAAACACCGTTAGTTATGTTAGTAAATGATGATGCTACCCTCGAACTCGAAACGACTCAAGTTTGAATTTGAAAATTTTGAAACGACAAAAGCATGTGAAGATGGTTCAGAACCTCATTCAGACTTCTCAAATTCTCTGCCTTCTTCTCGTCTTCTCTATCTTCATCGCGAGGAGGATTAACGGTGACGTGTTTTCAACTTCGGCGAGAAGGGGAACGGATCAGGAGCTCAGGAGAGACGTTTTGGTGAAGTAAGTTGCTTCT
>JAYMSW010002248.1:0-14247 GCA_036897725.1 Erodium texanum | reverse complement strand
CGAAGCGACGCTCCGCTGCGTTTGCTCTAACATTCACCTACTTACTGAATGAGATGGGCTGGGCTGGGCCATGAAATTGCAGAATAGGAATGTCGGGTCAACAATATAAAACATCAACATCCCCCAGAGGCCCAATCAGATAAAACACAATAGGTCCAATTCCAAGTAAATAACACTGTTAGACTGGAACGAATTTGAATCGAATGAGAATTGTTTACGCTCCTAAATGATAGAACCCACCATGGGTTCTTAACATTGAACAACCTGATTGTGTTTCAAAAATAAATAAAGAGTGGACGGTTCCTGCAGTGGACCTGAAACTGTACAACTACCTGAAACGACAATATTGTACTGTCGGTTTTGCGCACTATGTCATCTGATTTTCTGTTCTCACTCACCCACTCCTCCACACGAGAGAAAATCGAAGCAAAAGTAGAGAAATTGGATCCATTTCAAACCTCCATGACTGCTTCTACTATCGCCTTTTGGTTTTAGCCCACACTCTCTTCCAGTGAGACTTCTCTCTCTCACCACAGCCATTTATGTACTTGGTAAGGAGACAAACAACTTTTTGATTTTCGAACTCATTTTGTTTGGTTGTTGAGAAAATGTCGGAGGAGAATATGGTGGCTTGCGAGACGTTTCAGTCTACCAAACTTCCTTTCCTTAAAAAGCTGCACATTCATCTAGCTTGATTGTGTTTTTTGTGTGTTTGTCTATGCTTATTTGATTCTGGGCCTTGAACTGATTTCTGTTTCTCTCTTATTATTTTCTGTCAATTGTGGATGGTTTTATGATAATAAATTATCGTTGGCAATGATGGTAAGTTTTGTTTTTGCATCTATCGATACATTGGAATGCGTCAACGTTCTTGGCTTAGCCGGCACGGTGTGTTGTAGCACAGTGATTGAAATTTTGTAGCTTGATTCTTGAAGTATCGTACTTCATTTTTCTAGATTATCCAGAGCATGTCGAATCTCTGAAACGGCTTTGTCGTTTTGTTTTTATTTCGTTCACACTATTTGACTTTCCAGCAAATTTGATTCTTCCTTCTGCATAAACTTTTGCTGTTAATTTGATTCCCAGAGCCCTCATACAATAGTTTCAGATTTTCAGTGGAAACAAACAGATTTATGGGTGTTAGAGACATTTTACAAAAGTTTAGGAGGTAGAAGGGGATAGTGATAACTTTCCATTATGCTCTTCAAATTTTCTACCCAACACAATTCACTGTGATTCCCTAATTTCACGGCTTCAGTGGATGAAGAAAATGTCATGCCCTCATGATCATATTCAAACTCAACACACACAAATGTCCCCACCACACCTCAGTCATTGTGATATGCTGTAAAAATAATTGTGGGTCTGTGTGTGTAATTTGGTCTTTTGTGTCTCTCCATAGCTGTACAGCTCTTGTGATTGCAATAAGGGTAGGACTGTGCTAGTGTTGAATGGGCAAAAATAAATATTGCCCGGTTACTGTTTAGCTATAAAAAATGATGGCATTGTGGTTTGATGTTCTATAGCTATTATAATGTTGTTATTTCTGAGAATGTCTTTTGGGTCCATATATGGGTTCTGGCCATCCATATGATTTCAGCTGAAAAAATGAAGTCGTTTATTTCTTGTTTCATGCACATTGGATTCTCTTGTCTCAACTTCTGATTTATCCACAGGTATTGTGGGTCAGGTAGCATTTAAAAGGGAGCTCCAAAAAGCTAATCTTTTTTTTTTTTTACTTGGTCTGCCGTAATGATGCAGGCGCCAAAGCCCAGGTAACTACCAATGCGTCTTTTTGACTGTTGTATTCAGCTATTCAGCTTGTTAGGTTTAATTTATTGTTTCTTGAGGCAATGTGTGCTACTATTTGAAAGTAAGCTTTGGTTTTTTGCTCTTCTTCCATTTATCATCTGTTGTTTGTACTTGGAGATTACATTCTGATGCTTTAAGTTTTGTGGTGTGTTGTATCTTATTACATTCTCTGAAGTGTTCTTGATTACATATGCTGGTGACTGGTGAGTTTGTCTTTTGCATTGAAAAATCCCCCCCCCCCCCCAAAAAAAAAAAAAAAACTTGTATAAATTATATATGAACTTGTGCAACTTTTGCCATCTAGTTACAATTGAATTCCCATTTTCTATGGTCTGTCAAGAGCTGCAATCTACATCTTTCCATATAAAAAAAAAAAAAACAAAGAATCTGTGCTTTGCCGTTGTGTCCTGTTTTGAGGCTATTCATGGATTCTGAGGGAGGCTACTAATTCTGTCAATGTGACACGAGAGCTTGGTTGCCTACAAAATAAGCTTCATTTCTATATCTGACCCACCAGCCTTTGTAGCAAAATATTGTCATCTTCATTGACTGATAATCGATAAATGAATCACTCATGCTTTGTGTACTTGATCAAATTTTTGTTTTGGATTTGATATTCACATTGTTAGTTCATTCTTTTTGTATTGCACCAATTCTCCAGTAACACAAGTGAATCTTTCTCAAATATATCAACGTTCCTCCATCCTGTAGTTTTGATGGTTAATTATATAGAAGCCTCAATACCCTAAAATATGTTCCGGTATCATCATAAATTTGCTTGCTACTTCTGCTTTTCTCCCATTTATATTTGTTGTTCTTCTATCTTGTGGTATGGACTTTGGATAGTGTTTAGCTAATCTGTCTGATTGTTGTTTCTCTTCTTTCCATGCAGAAGTGGCTCCTCAGAAGCGCCTCAAAGAGTTTCTCCTAGAGCTGTACGTCAACTGAAGGCTGCTACATTAGAATCTAACTCTGCAGCCTCCTCAAATCAATCTATTAGAACACCAAAAGACAGAAGCTGTAAAGCCATTGAGCGCAAATCACCAAGGAGCCCAATTCCTGAGGTACTTCACTGCCACTGCTATGGTCATTTTTCTGTAGAACTTTTGGTGTTTATAATCTTGCCTTTTCTTCATAAAACACATGGCATCATAGTTTTGGAACTGGCTGAGGAACTGGTGTTTTAATTCACTTATTAATTACAAGATTAGTGCCTGATATGTTCGATAAATTGCTTCATTTTTTTTTCTGTATACACAGAAGAAGCGCCCAAGCAAAATATCTGAATTGGAAACTCAGGTGTCTCGGCTTCAGGAGGAGCTTAAGAAAACAAAGAACCAGCTGACTTCATCTGAATCATTGAACAAGAAAGCTCGGCAGGATGCTGAGGAGTCCAAGAAGCAGCTGTTGGCCTTGACTTCAAAATTGGAAGACTCTGAGAAGCAGCTTTCGGATCTGTCTATTTCTGAGGAAGCTCGTTTTGCTGAGCTGGAGGAAAAGGATCTAGCATGGCAGTTCGAGCTTGACACTGTCAAGAAGAATCACTCAGTCAACTCGTCTGCTTCGGACTCCACGCTTAATGTAATTGATCAGCGAAAGAATGCAGAACCGGCAAATACAGAGCTCCATAGCTTGAAAGAACAGTTGGCAGAAACTCTTTCTCGAGTGGAGAACATGAAAACCCAACTCAAAGATTGCAAAGAATCAGAAGCTAAGGCTCAGGCATTAGTTAGTGAAACCCTTAGGCAACTTGAAACTGCCAAAAGAACTGTAGAAGTATTGAGGGCTGAAGGCATCAAGGTCAAAGAAACTTACAACTCTGTTGCTTCAGAGTTGGAACAGTCAAGGACTCGAGCGAGCTTACTACGAGGCATTGTTAACACAGACAACTTAGGATTCAGTAATGCTAGTAATGACACTGCTCAAATTCATGGAGTTGGTTCTGAAAATGAAATGGGGGTTGAAGAAAAACAAAATCTGGCTGATTCAGAGAATCTTCAGGAGGCTGATATCAAAGAGTTGAAGGCAAACCTGATGGATAAGGAAACTGAGCTGCAGGGTATTGCAGAGGAGAACGAGGGATTGAATATGAAGCTCAGGAAAAGCCCATCGTGCCACCAAAAATCTGAAGTGGAGCATGAGTTTAACAAATTAAGGGAAGATGTTACAGACTTGAAAGCCAGTTTGATGGCTAAGGAGATGGAAATGCAGAGTGTATTAGATGAGAACAAAATGCTGAGGTTGGAAGTGAAGAAAAGAGAAGTTGATCAAGGTGCTGCTAAAGATAATGTGGTTTCAGAGCTAGAGGCAGCAAGGGCTGCTGAGCAAGAAGCTGTCATGAAACTTGGGATCGTTATGGAAGAAGCAGATAAGAGTAACAGGCGAGCCAAAAGGATTGCTGAGCAGCTGGAGACAACAAGGGCTGCAAGCTGCGAAATGGAGGCAGAGTTGAGAAGGCTAAAGGTTCAATCTGAGCAGTGGAGAAAGGCAGCGGAGACAGCTGCAGCCATGATTTCACCCGGAAATAACGGGAAATTCGTAGAGAGTACTGGATTTCTGGACAACAACTATAGCCCGGATAAGCTTTGCACACCTTACTCTAAAGACATCGATGACGATCTGCTGAAGAAAAAAAATGGGAACATGCTGAAGAAGATCGGAGTGTTATGGAAGAAGCCACAAAGCTAGAAATAAGCAGGCACTTTCCATATTCTTTGGAATGTAGAGGAGATTTATATATATAAATCTATCAGTACTATTTTGTTTATGTTATGGCAATTCCACTGTCTTGTTTTGAATCTGTATTTGCTGTCTTCTTTTTCTGTAATCACGAGTGAGCTTAAGTCTTATGATTTATTTTACAAATCTACAAAATTTATTTGGAGCTGGATGTCAGTGGGGGATGGGGTTAGTTCATGTTGCAGTCCTTTGCCCTGGAGCTGGTTACAGGTAGAGGTGTCACTTAACAGAAACAGAAGAGTCATCAACATTCTGAGACTTGAATAGGTTGGCGCAAAAGAGAAAATATATGAAGTTGAACACCCCTACCCCAACCAGCAACCAATACACATTATCCACCCTTCCCTTGTTCATGTCATCATGCAACCATTCTGTATTCCTCCGGATCAGATCGATCAAAGCTGTGCCCATGTAGAATGCTATCGCAATGTTCAACGAAATGATCCCCGACAACGTACCTCTCATTGAAACAGGGAATTCTTTATAGTAAAACGCCACTTGTCCAGGGAAGGAAAATGCTTCCCCAACTCCAACCACAAACAGCTGTGGTAACAGCCACAAGGCCGAGATGGCGCCAACTTGGTCCACCATTTTGAGCCTCCTTGACTCCACTACTGCAGATAGGGTCATGCTGATCACGGTCAGGACATGACCTACTCCTACTCGCTGCAGAGGCGTTGCCAGTTTACTTGTCAGGCCGGTCAATTAGGGGAATAGAGATGGACGCTGAGATCGGGGCTATTACTGAAATGGAGCCTGCAGGGATCTTGAAGTGGCGCCCTAGCTGACGGTCCATGGTTAAAGCCTGGAGGACTACCAAGCTGCCTTGCATTGCTATTGAGGTGCCCAAGAACATACTCGTTGACCATAGTGGCAAAATCTTTATTAGCCTTTTGAAATCTTCTACTTCTTGCACTGAACATAGGCTCCATGGCCTTTCTATCGAGCCACCAGACAAGACATCTCCTTCAGCTTTCAGTGCTGCACAGTTCAGGAACCTGCATTATGAAGATAAGTACACTCCAGTTTTGTTTTTGTTTTTTTATCAGAAAGAAGGGAAATACAATATCAGAGGTATGGATTGGAACCAATGACCTCATGCTTATTACATGAAGTCCCTGCCATTTTACCCACAACCTTTGATAGTACACTCCAGTTGTGTTTAGATTCTGAAAGTCCATCAGGCCTGAATTTGTACCTGAAGTTACTTCTAGGCAATGTTTGGGGCACCTTGATGTCCTCGTGATGGTAGTCCTCACACTCAGTCGAGAGTAGAGCTTTTCTTTTTCTAGTGGCAGCAACAAGGACGCGAGCTAAACCAAGGAACGGGCTCTTTTGAGCTTTGTCGTGGCAGTAAAAATGGTTACCTAGCAAGAAAAAAGCTAAGCTGATGAAGTTAGCTACCACACATACACCAAAACCCCATGACCAACTAATGTTATCCTCTATGAACACTAGTGCAGTGCTGCCTATCACTGCAGAAGCATACAAGACGAAGAAGAACCAGTTAAAGAAAACCCCTTGCTCCTTGGTTTTGCTCCCATCGTTGCCAGATTATAGCGCGTTCCCCCGATCCCTATAGTTGCAAAAGTCAGAGTTGTGTATAGGACTCCAAACTGGACTTTTGATGGGGTTTTACACAAGCTTGTTCCACTTTCACATGGCTTTGGACTCAAGGAGTCCAGTGTTGCTGTCAAGGTTAGAAGAACAGTGGCCTGCAAGTGAAAATCTTGGTCATTTTTTTGGATTTACAAGTGAATTTCAAAAACACAAAAGAGAAGCATGAACAGAGCCAATGGTTGTTACCAGCAAAGAGATGCAGTAGGAAATGGAAATGACTGGGAAGCAACCATACGAGTCTGCAAGTATTGCTCCAACCAGAGGAGACAGGCTGGCACAACCATTGACCACGGTGGAGATTTGAGCTGCATCAATGCTCTTGACATGGAACTTGTCAATTAGATATACAATCAAGTTTGCTAGCAATCCCCAGATAGCAATTCCAGAACCTGCTGCAGCAACTGGGAAAGATAAACCAGTCAATTTATATTAGTTTAGTACTACATAGAATATAATCATAACTGAGATAAAGAAGAGAAAGATAGAGAGACCAGCGATGAAGGGGAAGGTGATCCAACCACCTCTGTTGCTGCCAGAACTTGGCAGCTGGGTTTCTAAATTACGAGTGTCCATGTTGCAGCAAAATTACTTGCATCTTAAATGCATTGGAAGTCAGTACTGTCTTAAATACACGGGGTTAGTAATAATATTCAAGACCTATCATTGATGGAACCTGATTCATTGTAATGAAAACCTCCTATTTAGTATCAGATGCTGCTTTAGAAAGTCACACTTTACTTAATTTTAGCAGTAAATTAATTTTGCTCAGGAGGTCATATGTTATTGGAATTCAGATGCTATTCTAGGGACATAACTGATGATTTCTTTTAGAAAACTAGCAAATTGCACATATGATAGAAACTAGGAAATAGGAATCAACTGCAAATTGATGTATTTTTCTGCCCTTTTGTTTCTAGAAACAAGTACTATGTAGGATCATGTGTACAAGAAAAGAAAGAAAAAGATGGGACAGCCCAAGTAAAGGAGTTCCAAAAACATGAATAAAGTTGAAGCAGAATCAATTTATAGAACAAAAGAATAGGAGTTCTTATTGATACATTTTACAACAGAAATATGAGTTACAAACTTACAGTCAGTCCACACTGGACTCTACTGCACAGGTCATGATAATACAAGTGCACATGTTGCAAATACAAATCAAACAAAGATGTATGATTCTTTTTAAATATAAATTCAGAAAGAGGAATCATTTAGGTACAGTTAGCTGACCGACAAAATGATTCTGCAGACACCAAGAAATACTTGCTTGATATGCCACATAAGATGAGCCAAAAGAAGTGTCAGCAAGGATCACTGTCATGTCTGCATTATGCATACTCTGGATTGAGAGATATAGCCTCTCTGTAGATCATATCCTTTATTTGCTCTTCTTCCAAATGTTGTTGCTCAAAATCAAAAGAAAACGGTTCTGGGCAGACTGGCTCATCCTCTAAATCATGTAGTTTCGAAAGGTAAGGATGAGCCAATGCTTCTTCAACTGCACGTGACAGCATACAAATTCAGAATTGTTAAATATAATGAAAGATACCGAGGAACACTAGGAACTAGAGCAACATGTCTATTGATTATAGAAAGCTAATCTGAAAAGAGATTAAAAAACGTTACCGGTAATCCTTTTAGAGGGATCAAATGTCAACATCCTTTCTATGAGATCAATGGCCAAGGGATTGATGTGAGGGTAAAGATCGGCCAACTGCTTGCGGGCATGAGGGGGAAGTTGCTTGATATACCTTTTTGCATCATCACTCCGAACTAACCCAAGGTCAGACTCTGTGGGTGTTCCAAGGACCTAAAAGCATAAAGTAGCATGCTTGTTAGCACCAAGCCACATTTTCTATTTAAAATGAGAGCTCTGGGTTCATGAACTTCATCTTACCTCGGTCAAGAGACGCATCTGATGCACTTGATCTTTACCAGGGAAGAGAGGTTTTCTATTCATGAGCTCCATGTAGATGCAACCAACAGACCAGACATCTATAGCTGCAGTATAATCAGATGAGTTCAACAAGAGTTCAGGCGCCCTGTACCATCTAGTGACTACATACTCGGTCATGAACTCGTTCTCAGAAGTTGGACGAGCAAGACCAAAGTCACATATCTTCAGATCACAGTTGGCATTCAGTAATAGGTTACTGGGCTTTAAGTCTCTATGGATAACATTTGCAGAATGTATATATTTCAGCCCTCGGAGGATTTGGTACAAGAAGTACTGCAGAAGATCCAATGTTTGTCCAAGGAACACATCAATACTTTTTTCAATCAGAAAAGAATCTAAATTCATTGCTCAGACCTCCAACACAAAAAGAACCGTACCTGACAGTGTTCCTCTGATAAAGGTTGGTTGGAGCGGATAATTTGGTGGAGATCAGTATCCATGAGTTCTGTGGCAATGTAGACATCAGTAAATTCTCTCCGTAGAGGTGGAGGAATTACATCTCTTATAGCAATGACCTGTTGTTTAGGACAGATGGATTCATTAGCTAAAATGAAAAACACTGGACATACATACCTTTTCTTCTAGAAAAGTGACAAGATTCAAATCGAAACTCACTTGACTAATTGCATAAAAGCACAATATGCACTCATGACCATTTGGTTGTAAATGGTTTTATTTCTCACTAGCTTTAGGTATTATTGGTGATACAAACAAACCAAAATCACTTAATAAAAAGAGAAACGGGCACTTGTTTTGACAAATAAATTTAACTTAACTAGTACTTGTTTTAAAATAGGAGTACCTAGTTTTGAAAGGTCCAAAAATAGGAACAAAAACTTCCCTTGAAAGATCATTATTGTGCCCATCCAAGAACTTTTAGCAGTAGAATTCCTTTTAAGACTGAATACTATAATTATTTAAAGCCACCCCCAAAAGATTCAAGCACTTAGCTAGCTGATGATATGATCTCTAAAATTGGAAACTTGTTCATTATCCATGAAAATCACAATAATAGAGACTAAACTGAAGAGGTCACCAACATTACAAATGGTGATTTTTTTTTTTCCAAGTTGGCAATCAATTTACCAGATTAAAAGAGGAGCAGAAAATTACATTTTCGTGAGTCAAGTGGCGAAGAAGCTTAATCTCGCGAAGAGTCCGCTTGGCATCCATGTAGTTATCAAAAGCATTAGCTATCTTCTTAATTGCAACCATCTCGTTCGTCTCCGAATTCAACACAGAGCTGAAACGAAAATAAATTTTAAAATAAGCACACAAAATCACAAACAAACAACGAAAAACATTTAATCAGATACTAAGGCGATGAACAATACCAATGGCGAAACATACCAGACGATTCCATAAGCGCCGCGACCAATGGGCATGATAGGAGCACAGTACTTGGGCGTGACCTCAAAGAGGTTTCCGAAAATGTTGTACTGGATGAACTGGCCACCGTGGGTCGGCACGGCCGGGAAATCGGCGTATTGGCCGGTAACACCGTTCTGCGAGTAATCGGCCATTGATTCTTTAATGAACCGGAAACGCGTTGGCTGATGCGACAGGGCGTCTCTGTGGCTTGTTCCGTGAAGGTGGGGAAGAGGAGTGAAGGGAGTTTAGGGAGTGGTGAGGGGTTAAATAAAGGTCATCCATGGCAGAGAAAAAGATCTCCGTGTGCGGCATGTTCTCATAAACAATTGTGAGCAGGTGCGAGGAAGGAGAAGCGAAGAAGCTCGAGCTCGATTAGGACGCGTTTGGATCCGAGCTTGACGAAAATGGGCTCAGCAAGTCAAAGAGTTGACAGTCAATGTAGCCGCCTCTCCTCTTTGACCAACTTGACGCCCCATTTTTCAACCACTTTCCCGTTATCAAACTATACTTTAAATTTTGTTCTTTTTTGATATAGAACGTTTTCATTTTATTGATTCTTCGTATTAAATTTAATTTTCACCATGAGTAAGTAGTATATAAATATTTAAAATAAAACGTTTCAAAATATATATATTTTAAAAACTGATTGTGTATTAAAAATAATCAAATCTCTTATTTCTATTTACTATTTACTATTTACCATCATTTATTTTTTAGAAAAAGAGATAGACCTTGTATCACAATTCACACAAGTTGATATAATGGGTAGAGCTGATTATTAAAGTCAAAGCAGAGGCCTAACAAATATTGTCCGGTCAACAACTGCAATTAAATATCCTTTTAGAAGGTCAGAGGTCATAGAGGAAAAATTGGATAATACGTCTAAAAGATCACTTACCATTTTTTTCGTCTCGGAAAATTATTTTTTTCCTTCAATTATGTTAGGTTATTCGTACTATTAAACGTATATCTTACCTTTTTTTTATTATAGAAATATCACACATCTCTTTAGTTAAGTTTACTATGTTATCTCTCTCACTATAACTTACCTAATTTCGATGCAACATAATGAAGTCCGATGCTATTCCATCTGCTTGTTGACGGATTAGGTATGATGTGACCAATCATTGACGACATCTTTCACCATGCCGGACTATATTGACGGGATTCATCACTGACTCTATCGGAAGAATCTTCCATTGTATAGTGTCAAAAAGTATTTGCACGGTGTCGTTTTAAAACGGAGTCGTCGTGTGTCGTCAGATCCAAGGAAATACCAATCGTACCACGATGCCTCAACCATTGGGATTCATATTGTTGCCTTGGGTATTTGACGCACAAAAGACATCGTCAATGGTGCATTAGGCCCTCAAAGCCCAAATGAAGATGGTGATTTTATGAACCCAATTCTCGTTCCTTTACAGCTTTGACAAAAGGGAGAGGGCAAAGGGAAGGTCTTACAACTCATCTAAACAAAAGGGTTAAGAGATGCATCGATCGTTCCATGGTCTTATGCTTTGTTAACTCTGGAAGATTTGTTTTTGACTTTATTTGAAATTTAATATTTCATGTTGCTATAAGTACGTAGATTCACGTAAGTTACAATAGTATTAGTTTACAATCTACTATCTCAAAAAACTCTTTTGTTGTACACCTATCTATCTTTTCATCATATAGTACGATAGGTTTGAATGAAGTACAAGCAATGTTGTGCGTTACAAAATCAAAGTATAAAAAAGTAGGATTGTAAGGAACGAACACCTTTGTTAGGCTTCAGTCCTTCTTAGATGGGTAGATTGGACAATGATGACTGTAGTGAAGAAGAGTCCCATGGTCAAGATCATTAGAATTAGCTTTACAGGCTGTCGTTTCTTCTACCCGCAAATCAAGATATCCCATGGGATTGAGCATCTCGGGAGGGATCTTTAGCCGACAAACCAGATCCAAACTTGTGTTACTCTAGGCATGGTGAATATGTGTCAATTAACGATGTAGGACTAAGGGGGCTCTTCACCAATGGGTGAACACCTTCCAGTGTCTAAACTTGAAACTTTTGGATATGAGAGAGAGAACGCCATCTTTCATAATGTGAGGATGAGGATGGTGAATGCGAGAAAGTGGTATAAATAGTTCAAACTCATTCCACAAGATGAAAGAACCTCTTCTAATATTGTCGGGGAATCACAATCAACAGTATACTCATACTGGTCAGAACACATCGTCAAATGAATCGGATACTACCGGAAGGCGAAACTTAGTATCATTCATTTGTCCATTCCCAATTGGGAGGAAGTGTATGACTACGATATGGAGTCATCAGCTATGACGTCTTGGGTTGGAGAATGTCTATTTACTGCAACCATTTTCTGGAACTACTACATTTCAAAAGATATATCGACCCTAAAAGTCAAAAGCTACCAAAAGAGCCAAGAAATTGAAGTAGAACAAAGTGGAACTGATAAATTCAAATGTCGATCATCGGAAGAGGTTTCTTAGGCTACGTGGCCTGGAGATCTGGGATGTTTGTGATAAATCACGCGGAGCACCTTTTGGCAGGCCAATCTTTGGACTCCATTGTGTCGAAGGCATATACAACTCTTCCTATACAAATGGACGATAGACATATGGTACGAGCACCAAGACCTGTAATTGGATGGATGAGCTTTAATGAGTGATTTTTTTTGTGGTTTTTGTTTCAATGGACATGTTTGTTGCATTGATATTTTTGTCTGGATTGTTTTGCACCATCGTCTATGCATTAGAACATATCGTGTGGCATCGTAGTCCAACGAACACTTTTGGATATCATCAAGTTCCTCCATTGATGGAAACTATCGATATCATCAAATACTATCATAAATTATCAGAACACATCTTTTCCAACTAAACGCAACCTCGACTTATTTTCCACCATTTCATGTTCAAAATAGGAATTATAACATGAACACGAACATACCATCAACATGCAAAGGAAATAAGAAGAGTGACGAAGAGAGAAGTAAGGACAACAAGTATGACCCAAGAGTTTGCTTTCGCAAAAATGAGGGGTAGTCTTGGGAATACAAATAAGGTAGACATAGTTTTGAGAGAGATGTAACTTCCAAGATATAAGATAGAGTGGGTGAGTTTTTAGACATACTTACTCAATTTTCCTTTTCTAAGTTAAATAATAGTGGTCAAAAATAGTACAAGTTCAATTTTAAAACAAAAATTAATATAAAAAAATAGGGGTAACTACAATAATACACCTACTTTGGCCTTTCATTTGCAAGAACACCTTCTAAGTGACATTTGGTGCCAGTAACACACGTTCACCTTTCATAAATTAGCAAAAAAAAACAACGTATTCCGTTAATTTGGATGAAAAAGTCGAGAACTTTTTAAAAATACCTAAACTACCCCTCTAAACCCTAAACCAAAAACCCTAAAGCTGGTGGCGGCGACGGTGGTCGGCGGTGGGAGGATGGGCGGGTGGTAGAGGGTTAGGATTAGGGTCAGGTGGCAAATTTTTGAAAATTTAATGAATTTTGAGGGGCATTGAAGACATTTTAATGTAAAACTTGACATAGTTAGAGTTTTTTTTTTACGAAATTCGTGGTTTTTTTTTTCTGATCTCTGAAAGGTAGGCATGTGTTTCTAGCAACAAAAGTCACTTACGGAGTGTCCTTGCAAATGAAAGGTCAAAGTGTGTGTGTTATTGCTGATATCCATAAAATTGTATCTTGGTTTTCTCATATGTTATTTTAATTAAGTGTAAAGAAAATATTATTTTAAAGAAAGAAGGTCACCCTATCCACAGTGGCGATTTGTTTTAATTCAAATTCAAATTTAAAATCAAGATCAATTAAAATTTAATTCAAAACTTCAAATTTACAAAAAAATCAGACCCACTAATTTATATTTCATAAATAAATAATGCATAAATTCAAGACCAAATACATGGGAAAATTATGATCTTGCCGATGGATGAAATTACTCAACCTAAAGAACCTAAACATTAACTAAAATTAAATTAATACAATACAATAGAAACAAATAAACTAAATTACCAAATCATTTATCATCGAGTAGATAAGTGTCTCTTATGAGTTCCTACATCATTTTGATCTCCTTCTTATGTCCCTCTAACTCATCAGGAGTCATGACAGATTGATCCTTAGCTTAGAGTCCTCGAAGTTGTGCTAGATATTTGTGGCACCTATCCCTTATCCTGATTCGGGTCATCAACGCGATCTGCACGTTCTTTGCCTCTAGGAATTGGAATTGTTCATCATCCACGGTCTGGTTGAACGAGGCTTGTTTACCCTTTCGTTTGGACGCTTTCTAACCAATTGGGTGTGGTTCAAGTGATGATGCATCCCAGTCTTTGAACTCCATTGGTCTGATGCATGGAGACCCCGAGCTGCTTGATGCGGACGCATCTTAGTGTCCTACTCGACCCATTCTTTCCCATTCTTGAATGGTTTTCGTCCCTTTTGAGTAGTTAATCGAGTAAAAATGTCTTGTTACGTGTGATGTGGCAAGAGAAAACATAGTGAAAGGAGGTCTTTTGAAGCAAAAACGTGAAACTGGACCAATATGGGCAACTGTACGCCCGTATCGCCCAATAATGCGGCC
Source organism: Erodium texanum (assembly GCA_036897725.1). Classification (NCBI taxonomy): domain Eukaryota; kingdom Viridiplantae; phylum Streptophyta; class Magnoliopsida; order Geraniales; family Geraniaceae; genus Erodium; species Erodium texanum. The sequence goes on along the minus strand of JAYMSW010002248.1, from coordinate 131 downwards.
GTAAAAAGCAAGTTTGAAGACTTCCCAACAATCAGAGCCACAATTTAGATACGGGAAAGGTACGCCCGTATGATTGCCCGTATTGCTGAAGCTCACGCCCATATCAGCTAGAGTTCATCAAGACGGAGCAA
>JAYMSW010002247.1:0-14247 GCA_036897725.1 Erodium texanum | reverse complement strand
ATATATTTTCATCAACGTTTGAAAACAAAGCGACAAATGATTTCAATTTGTCATGATCCTTTCGTTAATGGGCCTGAAAATAACCCATCAAAATCACGAAACGGTTACATAGAAAGCCCATTACCACCGAACTACAGAGCCCACTCGAGTAATATGGATTGAAGAAAAACAATAGATTGATAAAACAGAGTTCATAGGATTAGGAAGCTGATAAATCATAATACGACGTCGTCGGAAGGAACAGAATTCAGATCGAAACCCGAGGTCGAATCCTCTTTCTTCTCTTCACCGTTCTCCTCCGCCACCTTGCCGCCGTCAAATCCACCGGAATCTTCCGCCTCAAAGGCCAGCCTCCACCGCTTCGCCGCCACCGGACCGCCGGAACTCTCCTTACTTCTGAAATACTTCGCCGCGACACGCATCCTCCTCAAAATCGCGAAGAACTCCTCCACCTCATCGTCCGTCACCGCCTTATCTCCGCCACGATCCGCCGCCGGACCATCCGATCTCCGCCGCTCCGATCCGGTGTCGTCCCGTCGCTTTCGCTTCCCCGATTCCATATCTGAATTGGAATCTCCGCAGAGGAGACGAAAGCGTCGTCGTGTTATTGGAATTGACGCGCGAGAAGGTAAAGTCGTAAAGATGCGGAAACGAAGCTCGCGTGTGTAGGTTTTAGGCGTTTGTTTAAGTCTTTAAAAAATAAGGAAAAATGTCGAGTCGTTGATTATTGGTCCGAATTCGACACCTCCGTGACCTCATCTGGCTGGCACAGTGGCGTCATGTATGAATCTCCTAAGATGATGTAAGAAAAGATTTGTTAGTATATTACGCATGTTTTCATATTAAGTGGTTCTTAATTGTTTTCTCTTGTTTTTTGTCATCTAAATATTTTATTTTGTCACTTAAAAAATGATCGAAACGATTAAAATATTCTTAATTGACTTTCAATATATTCAAAATAGTGTCATCCAGTAATAATGTTCTTGCCTCTCTCTATCTCTTTATTTTTCTTTCTCCATCATTATTCTTTATATTTATTTATAATAATTTTTGCTTCTTTATTCTTGATCCATAAAGAATATTTGTTTTCACTGTAAATACTATATATTGTACATCAATCAAAACAAATATACATATCGAATCATTTCATATAAAATAAAATAGTAACGTTTAAAATCTCCATGGAACTTATACACTGCTTAATAGTAAAACCGATTAGACAATATACCAGACGCAAGATAAAGAATTGCAAATAAAATGAACCCATAATTGCTTTGAAGTTTGTGGATGACATTCCGGGTTCGTTTTGAGGGAAAGCCCAAGATTTGAACTCGGCTTGTTGGGTCGATTCAGGCCCAGTAAAAGAAGACGGCCCAGATTCCGATGATTGACAATGAGAGGGTTGGGACACAATGACTTGTCTCAAAAGCCAAGACCACACCAGTCTGAGAAAAGCCTGCAAGCTTCACAGCCGAGTACTGGTTTGGTTTGGTCATAAAGACTGGCCTTTGATTCATCGGTCAGAGTACGGTCATGTCGAGCTTTTCTTTTATTTTTTTTACTTTTACAACTGCCATGGCCTGTCTCATTACTCATAAATTTGACTCAACTGTTTCGAAAAAAAAGAGTAAAAATTGTAGTTTGGTTTAAATAACAAATAAACAAGTGACACGGAAAAAAATTGAACAAAAATATGTCAACTTTGTGTACTTTAATGTAAACAACTTGCCATAAGATAGATAAATGTAGGCCTAATGATTCATTATTTAAGGTCTCAACTAGATCAAGAGTCTATATATTATCGTTTTGTTTAGTAAGTTATTGAATCTAAGTTAACTAAACACTGACAAAAAAGAACTTATTAAATACAACAAGTAAACAAAAGTAGAGCCACCAAATTTATGAAAATCAATTTATATCCAATTTTGAGGGCCAATTTATGAGTTTGCAGAAGGTAAATGTTTTTTAGATTTCAATCCATAATGTTTACTATATTATTATTTATTATACTTGAAAAAATGAAGATTTTTTGGGTTTTATTTAAAAAAAAAACAGATGGTTTGCAATTATTTTTAAATCTGAGTTATTTTTATTAAATAAAAAATATATCAAATAAAATTGAACTGATAAATAAATTTTACAACTCCATAGTCTAAATGAGACCATATTTTAAATTGGAAAAATGAGTTCCCAACCACTAGGTGTTGTGTTTTTGGTGGCATAGCAACAATTGCACTCTCACGAGTCTTAAATTCACAAAAGGCCTTGTGTACATGGGAAGGTACGGTACATAAATGTACACGAGTTCTTGTAATAATTTTGAAGCACCCAACAACAACTAGTACTCTCTTGTTACCTCATAACTCTGCATTTATGGCCCTTTTCTCGTAATTTACAACCCTGTCTTAATTGTTCAACTAACCCATCCATTCATCATGTTTTGTGCACCACATTGTACTCCTTAAAAATGTACCTTTGTTCTGTCGGTAAAACGTATTTTTTTTTTCTAAATCAAATATCTACATTCTAAATATCTGATTCGTACATGTTTTTTTTGTTAAGAAAAGTTGCTGTCAATTTTATATATCAACTTCAAAATATACATAAAATTTATTAAATGTTAAAGGCAAAAGTCTTACTAATCTAGACCTGGTGGAAAATAGAATTCCTGTAGTCAGCTTCTCACAAGTATAGCTCGCGTACCGCTTATGGTTTAGACCTAAATGAAAAGACTTTGCGCATTAGATGCGCATCTAAACAGACAAAGTCCGATACTAATCCAACCGACGCTGGGAACTTATTAACTAACAAAAAACAATAGAAAAACAACTAGAACAAAACAGCAGGTAAATAATGATCCAGAAAAGCTTCATTTGAACGAACTCCACAATCAACTAACTCTCAGGGATGTCGGGCCAGACGGCTCTAGACACAAGAAGGAGGGACTGGGCGAAGTCCGGCGGGCTAGACAGGGCTGGGCAATGTTGGGCGGCCGGAGCGGGAGATGGTGGAGACAGTTCACACAGTAGATTGGAACATGTTATATTCAAATGAATCTGATATTAATAAGGCCATATAAATCTTACTTCAAAGAGGCTTTACGAGGCGCTCGACTCGTTTTATAATTATGTGTATTTGTTGTTTCATATGAATTTAGATATTATTAAATTTTATAAAAATAACTTTTACCAAAATCATTTTTCAATAAAAATTTTTCGTCATATTCAAACTTATCTATGTAAACTAGTTTGAACCCAAAAGAAGTTGATACTAAGATTTAGGTATCATCACATGTTACAACTTACAATTCTGTAATTAGAACAAAAAAGAAAATAATTCAAACGAAAAATAGGGAAAACAACAGTCCTACGTGGCAGTTTCGAAGAGGGACCCTTCAAATGCAGAGATAGCTCTGTCACCGGGGAACCCAACAGCTGGAGAACACTTTTCCCAACACAGTGACACGTGTCGATACCAGAGTCGCCAGAGACCGGTAAAATGGGTGGTTTTGGCGGGAAAAGCACGTGGTGGGCTCCACGTCGGCGCATTTGGCGGGAAAAAGAAGCCGCCCACACCCCCCTCCTCTCGCAGCGCTGACGTAGCTCAGAGAGAGCCGCAGAAAAGTGGTTTAATTTATCGGTTCGGACACATTTTAAATTTAAATTTAAATACAAAGATAGAGGGCCCACAAAGTCCGTAGGCTGTAATAGTGCATGTGTGTGTCTTTCTTTTAAGGGCTTTTTAAGTGACAAGATTTAATATTAAGCTGATTTCTTGTACGGACAGAGATATGAGGTTGGTACGTGGGACAAGATCTCGGCGCTGTTTTATTGGGATGGACCGATATGAGCCGTTGGATTGAAAGACACAATCACGTGCATGGCGTGCTCGGTTTGATACTGCCTGCTCCTGTCAGTTAATTTAGTTAAGCATATAACGGACACTGTTGAGGGTAAAGTTAGTTTTGTATGACCCAGTTTGTGAAATTAATTTACTCTTCTGCCATTCACTCTATGAATTTAAATTAATATTTTAACGATCACTATCTATTATAGTCATAACTTTTTTCCATTAATATGCTTTGTAATTAAATCTGCATGTTAACATTTTAAAGACTAAATTGACAGATTAGCAGATTTTTTTAGCTATTTCTGTACTAAATCTACAATGCGTATATATGTGAATTCTAAATATACAAAAGCCAAAAATGTTAACTTCGTTTATATATATATATAAGAAGTCAAAGTTAAATTGGAGGGTACGTATGTAATAAATTCTATATGAGTTGCATATATGCATGTGAGATATTATATAGATATTTTTGGAGCACGAAAATAGAATTAAAACGTTGTATTTGTTATTGTTTCTTTAATGTTTATAAAAAATCTCGATATAGCATAAAAGTGGAAGCCGTTGTCGTGTACAAATATGGAAATGTAATAAGTTTTATACATATCATGGAAATATAATAAAATAAAATAAATATAGTGTCAAGATGTGAAATAACTATATATTTCAATTACTATATTCATATTCATATTGATAATGATAATGATATTTTGAAATTGTTTTATTTTTATTTTTATATGGTCTCATCAAATTATTGAAATATAGTGTGAAAATATACATGATCAACTAATAATTTTCATTTTATCAAGTCAAAAAAATTCAAGAATTTATAATCCCAACATGTTCAAATTAATATCAATCATAATTCTATTTAAATTTGATTTCTTGGATAAATTATATTGCTGAGAACAAGATATAAATTTCAAAATCAAGCCGAATAATTTAAATGGACGGTATAAGGTAAGGATAGATTTTGTTTTCTATATCTTTCTTTAATTTTAAAATTTAATCTAAAATCCAGTGAATTACTCCGAAAGACTCTGAAGTAAGAAAATATCAATTCGTGAAAAAATATAATGAATTTGTCAACTAATACGACAAGACCGTTAATTCCTTTTTGAGGATTTCTTGGGCAGAAAGTTACATCAAAGCGTGCCACTGAGTCAATGGCCTTTTCGTAAATAAATCCCAACAACAGCCCTATTATGAAAATAAATTTTTGACCAAATTGGCAACAGAAACTGCTCGACACAATTTTGACAATCTCCGTTCCGTTTTACAAATAAATCTGCTTCATCATACAGACGACACCTCCACTCGCTATACAGCGCGTGAGTCGGAGTCTCCGCAGTGCAACGTACGGGATTGCACAGCACGCGTTGTGCGTGAGCGTGAAACAAACTAATGTGAATGGCATGGGATGGTGAGTCATGTATCATGTATGTATATGACCATGCCAGCTCACCAGCATTTACTGAAATAATAAATAATTTCCCTTTTCCAATAAATTAATTTAACAGCAAAAATAAATACCATAACTTTACTCTCCACCATTTTGACCGCTCGAAAAAAGGTGAACGGCTTCGAGAGTGTGATACAGAGAAGAGCGAGAAAGTGTAGAGAGAGAAATAGGAAGCAGAGTGCGCAGAGGAGAAAGAAGACAAAGAAAGGTTCGATTTTTAATTAATTTCTGCTATGGGGTTTCCGAGAATTGAATAGAGTTGTGGTTAATTTTTATATTTATTTTAATCTTGTTGATGTTTCGAATTGGGTTATTTTTTGCAAAATTTGCGTTTCGTCGTCGTTGATGTGTTTCGGTAGAAGTAGAGGTCTGGGTCTATGTCACTGTTTCGTGCAGAGTCGATAAGAACTATAAAACCGATCTTTGTCTCGTTTTGAGTGAGGATTTTGTGGCCATAGATTTCTAATCTATTTGTGTATCTGATTTTGGGGGTTTTAGTGGGGAGCTATATCTATCTGGGTCTACCTCCGTTTTGTGCTCTTTTTTTCTTCTCTGATAGGGAGATTTTGGGGACACTGAGGTTTCTGGGTTTTGTTCTGAGAAGGAACAGAGGTCGGCGGCTGAGGAGGAGCGAGATTTATGTCGGTTGAGTCTGTACTGGTCGTGATTGGAGCTCTGTTGAAGCTCTGGATTTCTTGTTCTTCTTGCTACTGTATGCTTCTCTGCTGCTTCCGGCAGAGATTGAATCTTGTGTGCTCGGCTGTTTCGATGCGTTTGCGGCCAAAAAGGTGAGATGGGTTTTGATATCTCGACCCCTTTCTGTATTGTTCTCTTGATTTTTGTGATTATTTCAAGATTTTGATGAGGGTTTTTGATTTTTTTTTTTTTGCAGGACTTGTTCTGGAGTCGAGTGTTTTGGTGGTTTTCTTAAGATAAAATTTTGCTATCTTTTCCTGTTCTTGAGAGTCCCTTTTACCTGATACACCCTTGATCATCATAGATTTCCTATAAAATCCTTAAAATTTTGTCCTTTTTGTCTTAGATTTGAGTGTTTTTTGAGGGGTTTTGGAGAGTTTTTGTGTAGTTTTCGACGATGAGTGAGTCTGTGATGCTGAAACCCCTCAGACCATGCAAGAAGAGCAAGCAGCAAAGGCCAAGCTCTTCTCAAGCAAAGAAGATGGTGAGAACAAGAAAGGTCCGTGTGATTTGTACCGACCCTGATGCTACTGATTACTCGTCTTGTGAAGATGAGCCGGAGAAGAGAGCACGGAAGCGGATTGTTCGGGAGATTTGTCTTCCCTTCCCCAGCGGCTGCTCGCTCCCTGTGACCCCTCGGGCCAGCACTGTTCTTGAGACTGAGTCTTCTTGTCAAGACAGCAGTGGAGGCAGAAGCAGAAACTCGAAGAACAACAACAACATCGTTGTACCTAAGAAGGAGAGGCCATCGAGTTCCAAGTTCAAAGGTGTTCGACAGAGGAAATGGGGGAAATGGGCGGCTGAGATCAGAAACCCGTTCAAGAGCGGTCGTCGGATGTGGCTTGGCACATTCCACACCCCCGAGGAAGCCTCTCGGGCTTACGAGGCCAAGAAGCTCAAATTTGATTCAATACTTGCATTGGCTGGTACTGGGAGGAGCAACACTGTCCCTGCTGCTTCAGAGGAATCCGAGAGTATCCTGTCTCACACCTCTCCATCCTCGGTCTTGGATATGGATACCTCTGCATCAAATGTTGCAGCACAAGGGCTCGAAGCTAATGAGCCGATGACCGATTTGGGTATAGAGGATCAAGAGCCATTGTTTGATCTGGGCCTCGAGGACCCATTAGCACTGCCTGAGATCGATGGTCAAGAACTCAACTTCAAGGAGTTTGATTCACTCTTCACAGATGATTTTGGGTTCGATCTAGATGATTGTTGCAACATGGATTTGGATTTGGGATGCACGAACGACGAGCAGCCAAGTGAGCTTCCTGATTATGATTTCGACATTGCCAATGAAGATTTCGCTTGCTGGATGAACGGGCCCTTGAACATTCCGTGCCTATAAGTTTTGCAGCTAGAGTTTCACAAGTTTACATATATATCGGTACTTTTTATTCGTTTGTCGAGAGTTCTAGATGATGAAAACTTTTCGAGTCCTTTCGGGTTTTCCTGTGCTATTAGAGCCGTCCAGAGGGACTCAAAGAGTTCATCTTTAAAACAGTTGCAAAGCTTGAGACTTTTATATTTCGTGTCCTATATTTAATTATCTATATATGAATCGGAGTTAACTTGTGTTTCTGGATTTGAATCAGTGGAACCTTGTACTGTGTTTTTATTTTATTTTAATGTTTCTGTGGTTGGTTGCAAGTTGTGTGAATCTTGTTGGGTTTGACTGGAGGCAGAGCCAGTTTGTGCCACCTGCTTGATTTGGCCTTTATATCTATCTATCTCCTTTTTATTGGTTTGCACCTAAAAATCTTGTGCAGCTTGCTTAGCTTTTGTTTTGATTCTTTCTCAAGAGTCTGGAGTTTAGTGCCTAATGATTGCACCAGTAGATACTAATCTACATGATTAGTCTCGAGATTCTGTTGTCGTTATCGTGATTTGAATATTTGATATCTTAAGTCTTGTTATTTCTTTTTTATCTGTACAATGATTTTAATAATGTCAATTTTAACATTAACGTGAGATTTTAATGTGTTATATGTCCGAGAGCAACATAAAATTGAATTTAACGAGTTATTTGTTTGAGATCGTATATGATAGTAGAGTTAACATGAGTTAACATGTTGATATCGGCTACAATTCATTATTAATACAAAAAATCAAATTGAACTTAAATTCGTAAATAGAGTAACAACCATCTCATGGAATAAGAATGTGATCACTAGCTTTTGTTTTGATTCCTACCTAAGAATCTAAAATTTTGTGTCTAATGATGTTAATATCATGAGATATAATCTCTTTTAGGGCATCTCCAACCCATTACTGTATTTTTGTCTGCATTCTACTGTAAAATAGTAGCAAAAAGTAGTTTAACTCCAACCCATGCATCAAATATTACACTAAAAAGTCAACTTTGAATACTTTATTAATAAAATGATATACAATATATTATTTTATTAAACCACTACAAATATATCATTTGATTAATTCTTATCATTTAATTCTTGATAGAATGTGTATATAATCTTATTAATCTGTTTGCTAAAGTATTACATCATAAATATATTATGTTAAATATAAATATTGTGAATTATTAATTGTTATCTTATTTTATTTTTAAGATGTATTTACATTGACTTGATAATTTTAGAGTTTTAATAAAATAAAATATAAATATCGTCTTTTGTAAAATTATATTAAAAATTAACTTAACCAAGTGATTAAGGATTTATTTAATATTCATGAGGGTTTATAAATGATGTAAATTGAGGATATGAGGTGGGTAGTAAGCAAGTTATGCCATAGAACGTAAAAAAAATATAAATACTTTATTATGTAACTAAAGTTAATTATTTTGTCTCGAATTATGAAACTAGGTTAATACCTCGAGATCCTATGGTTGGAAACTAGGAAAACTAATATCTTTCTCGAGATTGTGGATCTTTGAGTGGAGTGGAGAAAATAAAGCAAGAGATGTTATAATTAGTTGCAGAGAGCTTAGCTGTTTTCCATGTTTGAAATGAAGTCTACGTTTGTCCTCTCCGATACACACTTTGTTTCAATCTTATGTTGTTGTCCAAACACCACCTTCACTACCTCGTGACCCTGGGAATTGTGTTTGCTGACTCAGCTCTCTCAGCCTTCTCTTTGTTTATTACTTCCACCTCCCCACACGTGTCCATTTCACTCACATGTATCTCCCCTCGTTATTTTGATAGCATAGAAAATAATTGTTTCATACACCCCTTTGTATATTTGAATCTGATTTTTATTTTAAAAAATATTGTATATATGTCATTCAACAATCATATATTACATCAAGATTACATACTCCTAAGATCATTATATTTTAAAGCACAACTCGCATATTATTAAATACAGAGATATTGACAGACAAATTCTGACACTAACAAACACAACTTATTGGATAATCCAATACATAATTATGTATAAGATCAAGTGTTTGATCAGTTGTACAAGTAAACTTAGATAATCTGAATTAATTACACAAACATACGTTAATATTTATGCAGTTTTCACTTCGTTACGAAAATGTCAAAATTTTAGTAGGTTACAAACTATTAATTTATTGTTTATTTTCCTGATACGACAAAAATACTCTAACCAAACATTAATATATACTTGTGTAGTTAACACTTCAAACTTTAACTTACCTTGGGTGGAGCTTTTGCAACTACAAAATTACTATTATTAGTTTGTACCTTAGCCTTTATAACGACTACGTATTTTGAACACTTTCCGTTGCTTGTGATGTATACATGGCCTTTCTCCACACCTCTTCTCACGTGTCGGGTTTGTCCATCTTATATGTGGGCCATAGTAAGACCGAGATTATGTTGTTTGTTTGTTCTTATCTTGACTTCTTCATGAGATTGTTCGGGTACCCCTTCTCCTTTTTGGATTATGTGAATGATTGTTTTGGAATTAGGACCGAGGTCGATCAGTCATTGCTCTGATGATGGGAGGCTTGGATTGCTCAGTTCCTTTGGGACCAGAAGATTCACTCGGTCGTGATCTCCTGTGTCGTTGTTCACTATTCCAGCTCGGGGAGCTCCTGCTTTAGCCTCATCCTTGGGGGTGGAGTCATGCTTTCCTCTGTGTATCGGACTCCTGTTGGGGTTAGCGGTTTCCATCCCAGAAACTCTTACCTTTTTATTATGTATTTTCCTTCTTTCTGATAAAAAAAAAAAGATAGAACTTCTACATGTGCGTTGAAATTTATAAGGGTTGAGACACGGGAAAAGCTCACAAACACATGTCCAATAAAATCAGACTTTTACAACTAAAATATCAATCTCATTAATTACGCGTAACCCTAACCTTTATAAGTATTATGAACATTATACCCGTCATTTCAATTTGGCATGCACGTGGGAAGAAGTATTAGACTCCTACATTGGATTTGATTAATGTAAATGTATGGTCTGAAATACTTACACATCTTCACTAGAGAATTAGTGGCCAAACTTGAAAATGGCAGTGCTATAGTGAGTGATGTTATTCGCTGATAGGGAAGAAACAAAGGTTTCAGTGTTTGTTTGTTTCTCGAGAATCTTTGCTGTGTTTCCTGACTTAGAGCAGTGGCACATTCGATGGATCCAAGGTTTCTCATGGAGGTTGATTTTTCCAAGGAAATAAATTTGAATAAGTGATTTCTCTTTTTCGATCTCTTGCTTACTTGTATTTTCCTAGTTACGTGTCTTGAAAATAAGTAGAATTTCAATATATAGTGTAAGAAAATAAGGCACATATGTATGCTTGTTGGTTACATAAATAAGAATAGTTAGGACCACCTCGTACACACAACACAATTGAGAATTGAGAACTTGAGGATTGTGTAGGATATGTTCCTTTCGGGGAAACTAACGCAGTATCACTTATCTTCTTCAACCTTGTTCCCTTTTATAACATCATCCATTGTTGAGTTCAATAATGTGTCAGTGGTCATAAATTAATCGAGTCTTAATGAGCCTTTGGAATCTGATTCATTAGATATCTAAATCAAAAATTTTACAAGTCAAATTAAATTCGAACTAAAACTTAATTCGTCTCAAGCCTCCTTGTTTAAATCAAATTGATAATATGTATTTATTTAATGTAATTCAGCATAACTTTATCTTTTACTAGTACAGTTGAATTTAAGATTGAATATTTATTTTATGAACAAACTTAACCCTAATTATATAACTTCCTTGAAAAGAATGAATTTTTTTTCCATTACAAGTTATGATAGCATTTGACTCGGTTGAATACTATACGTATCTCTTCGTTAACTTTATCACTATATAAAAATTCACATCAATATAATTTTATAAATACAACTTTTATATTCATCTCATTTTATTCGACTCAGATATAGATAATTTTAAATATAAAAAATAACCTCTCCACAGCATTTAATGCATTTCTTAAAAAGTAAACATAAAAATTAAGTGAAAATAGTATGCCGAAATAGACAGAAAACTACTAGAGCCTAGGACATTTAGAAGTGGGCCCAAAACATTAGGGAGATTGAGACAATAAAAACAATGAACTTATGATTTGAAAAGTCCAAAATCGATGAATCCAAGGAAGAAAAGGAAAGAAGAGATGTGACCAAGCTCACCAAATTTCAAGCCCATTGCAATGCAACTATAATTAGTCAATTGAACTTTATTTTTATATTCTTTCAAAAAAAAATATTTTTATATATTAAAGAATCAGTATTTACTTAATTAAGTTGACTCTTCACCTATTGGTTAAGCATCTTTGTCTTTCGCTTTGTTTTCTTTTAATTAAACTTACAGGTATCTTTGTCGTTGAGTTCAGCAATTAGTAATAAAATATTAAATTAAATAACACATGTGGAGCAGTTGAGATCTGTGGGTCATCAAATTTTCATCACGAAAAACCATAATCTACATGTTTTGTTTCTAGTTCGGCCCTAATCTGAAATAGTTACTTTTATATTATTATAAGATAACAATAAAACACTATCAAATAATAAATTAAAAAAACATCACATTGCTCATATATATATAGATCTCCCAAAAAATAAAGGCCCATTACTTGGTACACTAAGCCCAATCACAAACCCAATAGCATGTTTGGGTTCATAAATTAGAAAGAAAAATCAAATCGTGTGGAAAGCCCAACGATAAGAACAGTCCAACAAATTAGTTTACCAGATAATTAATATGTGAATTAATCGACAGTTCGATAAGTATATCGAGACCATACTCAATATCATTATATTGGATATTTGGATTAGATTGAGTTTTAGCATGATATTAAAGTTCGTCTGATTTTGGGCATGTGAACTATTTGTGTTTTTTCATGGCTTAAGTTTTTGAATCTAATCGAGTTTTGACAACAATTATAGAATGTCCATGGCAAAATAACAAATACTCTATATGTGTTTCTTCCCGGCTTGAACTTTTGGATTGAATCGGGCTTAATAATGGTTAGAAAATGTCTACTATAAAGTGACAAAATATTGACTTTTTTTTAAAAAAAGATTATCATATTTGAAGGCTAAAATGATAGTTAACGAACCTTGTGTAGGTTTATACTCTATCATCAACATCACATATCATCCACTGATATTTTTTTTTATACAACAGTAAAACAAAAAATCCTAGTCTAGCTCAAATTAATCATATCCTAATTTTCATATACACTTGAACTCGTGCAAGGGTAGAGAGTTTAATGACCACTATATTAACACCAATTAACTTATAAAGTCTTGAATATGAAGACAAAAAGAACTAAATTAATGCTTAATAAAGCCCTCGGAAAACACATGTAATTGTCAAAATATTTACATGGATTTGGCTTTAATGTAGCAATACACACATATATAAAGTCTTGACTTGCATTTCAATACACGATAAGCTAATCTAATAAAGTCTTGGCCAAAACCAATACCAATACCAAAACCAAAACCTTATCCATGTCCTCTTCTATTACCGGTACAACCTTTCTATCACCGGCATGTGAATCGAAAGCTACGGGCACAAATCCAAGAACACACACATACACAACATTATGGCTCATGGGCTCAATCACATATATTTTCAAATATACGCTATTAACTCTGCCTGTCGGGCGACTTGTCGCTACACAATACCCCCCATTCCTCGTCACAAGAAAATATCAATTCTCTCTTGTCCAATCAACACATTCCACGAAGACGATTCGTGTAAGAACAATGTGGAGCTACACATGACCCACTTTCACTTGTCAAACCCATATCGTTCTTTCACCGTTTCAATCGCGACAAGCCTCCAGCGAAAGAGACGAGGACACCATTGTAGGGGACCCCTCAAACTATAGGGTCCCCAATACCCTATACACTACAAAACAGTCTCTTTCAAGTTTTTCCAGTGACCCAAAAGCCATGAAAGAGAGAGAGATTTGATGACTCAGATCCGGTAGTGGGTCCGACCCGAAATCCACCGATTAGGAGACCCGGCCAATGAGGTGAAGTGGTTTAGGATCAACTTTCGTACTCCGACCAATGAGAATCAAGATAAGGCTATATTTGGGTCCCACGCGGACGTGACCAAAAGTGCAAATTATGGACACATCCTCACCCATACCATTCTTGGACCCCAAAAGTAACATTATTGCACTTTTAACATTTCCATACCATATTCCAACAATCTCACGTAAATTTGTCTCTAAATAAAGAGCTCACTCGAACTTTTTTCCGCAACCAGTCAGGCACTGATCTCGAGCTCGTATCTGTATATACGATCATTGCTGATAGAAAAAGAATATATTCTCGTTGAGATCATACGTCAACACTAAACAGTTTTTAGTGTACGTGTACGTGACGGCTATGTCGGGCGAGATTGTGAAGGCGGCCCGGGCGTGCGACAGTTGCATCCGGAAGCGCGCACGGTGGTATTGTGCGGCGGACGATGCGTTTTTGTGCCAATCGTGCGATGCGTCAGTCCACTCCGCGAACACTCTCGCCCGTAGGCACGAGAGAGTGCGCTTGAAGGTCGGGTCGGGTTCTAGAGACATTAATAATGAAGGTTTTGAGGATGTTTCGGTGCCGTCGTGGCTACAAGGGTTCAAGAGAAAGGCGCGGTCGCCTAGGAAGCATCACGTGCAGGTGGTGAAGTCGGAGGATGCCGGCACGGGATTGTCAGTGCCGGTGGTGCCAGAGTTGGGCTCCGGAGAGACGTCACAAGAAGATAACGAGAACGAGCAGGATCTGTTTTGGGTCCCGTTGTTCACCCCTTTTGACCCGGAACACATTACCTCTTCAAAATCTTAGT
>JAYMSW010002246.1:0-14251 GCA_036897725.1 Erodium texanum | reverse complement strand
GGGCACCAGTTTCGGGCAAGGCCATGGTCATGAGCAGAGGCTGGCATATGGAGGTTTTGCGCAAAGGCTGGTTGTTGAGTGTGAGGTTGTCGCCTTGCAGGGTCGTGAATTGCTTCGATTCTTTGGTGTAGCTGCTTGAGGAGGATCCGAGGAACGGGGTTTGCTTGTCTAGCAAGTTGTATTGTTGCTGCTGGTTGTAGAGTTGCCTAGCTTCTTCTTCGATGGGTATAGCCCAGTTTGGATTCATTACGGTTGTGCAGGGGTATCCTTGTGTGCTTGAGAAAGGCATCAGTTGGCTACCTGAAAGGATTCAAAAATGTATCTATTTTAAGGTTGGGATCTAAAACTAGATGGGCTTGTATAAATGTATGAAAGCTGAAGCTAACTGTTAAAACCCGGTCCAGTCCGGAAGTTTAAGTTGATAGGTGGAGGCTCAAGATGTTTATCAAATGGGATTCTGACACCCACCCTCACATGCAGGCCCTGGATTTTGCATATGGGTTGTGGGCCCGTGGCCCAATAACTTAACTGGATGGCATAAAATTATCTAGGCAGGGACATACCAAGTTCTGATACCATATTAAATCATGATCCAACCCAAAGACTGAAGCTGAGACACTAACCTTGGTAATTGGATAAGAAGCTCCCTACGTGGGACATGGGTTCTGGCTGAGGCTTCCTTCGCCTTCGGTTGTGTCCATCAAGGCGCTTCCTGCAGCTTCTCTTTCCTTCATCAAATTCCTCCAAAGAATGGAACCTAGAAGACGAGAAAAAAAATTAACTTTAGGCTTGCAAATCAATCATGTCTATTTACGGAACTAGCCAAAACTATTGTATCTGAAATTTGGATGCAATTATCTTCCACATTGATCAAAGCTCTCAATGTTACAATATATTCAACGTAAAAGCATAGCTACTACAAGGAAAAATTAGCAAAGAAACCATGCAACACATTACTTCCATAGCTACTGCAAATACATACATATTTAGCATAAGATTCCCAGTAATAGTATTGTGGCTGCAGATACATATATGAAACCTTCAGCTCACATATTGACCGTTCTTCCCAAGATGTTTCTAATATGACACTCAAGGCCCATATATGAATAGAAATAGCATGGAATTGATATCATTTACAGTTTTCTCTTAAATTCAGTTCATCTATCATTGCAGCTCCTTGTACAGGAATCTAAAGCAGTGATCTCAGCAAATAGCATATTGCTTTTCTAAGCCCTATAGTGCAGAAGAAAATACTTATTATATCAACTGATAGTAACTAAAGTGCATCATTATCCATGCCAAAGCGATATCTAAGTATTCAAAAAGAGCGATAAAACAAAGATTCAACGTATTGAATTGTTATTGAATCACAGTTCGTACCTACTACACTGCTGGCAGAATCGTTGCTTGTGGCCGCCAATTGTGACCTCAGGAGTCTTGGAGTGGATCTCACAGACCTTATGGCGCCTATGATACTCCCTACAATTACTGAAATCTGAATTGCACCCATCAACAAGGCACAAAGCTGTCTGAGTTCCATTACCAGCTGCTCTGGCCCTCTTCGATGATCCTGAAGCCAAAGGCGCCATCTTTGCCACTCTGGGCTCCTTCCACTTATCCACCATCTCTTCACCAAAATTACCGACCCGTCCCAGCTTCAGATCAATGGAGAAATCTCCTCTACTCTTGTTATCTCCAGAACTACTTGACCCTTGAACAGCTGAAATTGCAGCTTGTTCAAACTCAGTCAAATCCCAAGCAGGTGCTTTCAAGTTCCAGTCCATAAAATCAAACCTGAAACTTCTAATTCTTTTTCCCTACTTCTTCCCAGCTCACCTAATCCCCCTAAGATATAGTTCCACAAGACTAATTATATGAACAAGAACAACAAATTAAAGCTTGCAGTGAAACGCAGATAATAAAAATGTGAACTTTGGTAGGTTGAACTTGAACCTGTGAAGCTGCTTAATTACAGTGTGCAAGAACAGATAACAGAATCAAGCAGGTAATAGAATATAATAGAACAGCAGAGCCAGATATGCAAGAATGGACAAATTAAAGCAACACATTGTGAGTTCAGAAGGGAAAAAAATTGAATAAATAGGAGCAAGGAGCCAGGGAGGCCATACCAAAAGGTTAATTATTTTAATCCATTAAAGAACTACTTAAAAGAGCTCTCACAAGTTGCAGAGATAGTTCCAAGAAGATTGGAAGCAAAGATAGATGAGGAGGGTACTAACAAGAAATGGGGAGATAAATAATTAAGAAACAGGTCATGCTAAAAGAAGATAAATAAAGAAAGATAGTAAGTAGTGGGAGAGAGAGAGAGATGGGGAGGGGTACTTACAGACAAGTGTAGCAGAAGACTGGTTTGGGCTTTCCAGCCATTCATTCCCTGACATGGATTCCATTAAGAACCAATAAAGTGGGTAGTCAAGGAGTTTAAAAAGAAAGGTAAAGAACAAGAGCTTATAAAAAAAATTAAAAAAAAAGAGCTAAGAGGTGTTTGTTAAGAAGAATCACTCCATGTACCTGTTAGCACAATGCCATTTACAGAGAGAAAATGGATGGTGATGCATTGAAGAAGAGAGAGAGAGAGCAAGAAACATTATTGGGGGATGAGGGACTCCAATGAAGGGAAGGGGCCAAAAGTTTTTGTTTTTCTAAGCTCAGTCAATTCTTTTCTTCATTTTTTTTTTCCTTCTTTTCCATTTTTAGGGCTTGCTTGAAATTAAAAGGGTAGGGGAGGTAACAAGGACAGGCTGTTTGTAGCTTTCAACTTTTATAAACCAAAGAAAAAAAAGAGATTAAAATAAGTACAGGTATGGATGCTCAGGACAAAGCATGTGGCCTTGTGTTTCTCATTCCATGACATGTCTTTCTTTTAGGTCTCTTTTCCTTTGCCAAAAATTCTCATCCCCACACCCCTTCCTTCCACTGAGTTTGCAGAACACAAACCTAACAACCTAAAGTTTTCATTTTTCAACCCTAAACTAAACTGCACAGCCTAATCAAGCAAGACCCAACACTCACTTTCCTCTTCAGAAACTAACCATCACTTCATTCCAAGTACCATGACCATTTTTGTCTTTGAGACAAATCGTTGAACACATGGTGTGCACTATCTTTTCATGTCCTAATCTCACTCTCCTAAACCCAAATCAAACCAAAAAAGCTCATACATAAACCCAATAACCCAACACAAGTACTTAACCATCAAAACAGGAGAACAAAATGAGTTAATGGGTAGGGTTTTTGTCACACTACAAGAGTACAAAGAAGTGGAGATTAGTGGGTGCGGAGGAGAAGAGGAGGCTGAGTTGAGGTGCCACAACTGTCCCCTTTTAAGTGATATAATGGAGGGTGTGCCTTAGAGAAGGGCACCCATGGCCCAGTCCCTTGGTCCCTCATGGATCTTGTTTGGATATTCCATCATTTTCCCTCTTTAACCTTTTAATCTCATAACATTGACACATACACATCTTTATATCTTGATCAAGATGAAAATGATTCATTTCTGAACTCACATTGCCAGAGGAAGTAGTAGGAAGTGCTCATAAAGCTGAGGAGAGCTCTGTGCTTGTAGGGTTAATGGGAACTAGATGGGCCTGTTATATCTATATCTGCCTGGCATTGCCTGGTCAGTGACAACCCAACACTTCACTATAACCTCTACAGCAAAATAGTACTTAATCATCCCATGTCATGCCAATTTTGCCAACCACTTCACACTCACCATGAAATATACATCCTCAATCTTATTAAATCGTTCTTCTAATTAGCTAGTGATCTCACCAGTTGATTAACAAGACTGTATTTAAGGTTAATGTGACAGAAAACCAGATAAATAAGACGTTTTCTGAATCAGACCGAAAAAAAGAAAACCAAACACATAACACAATTAATATCATGTCTATTTGCCAACCACCACACATTCATCATGAAATATACACCCTGAATCTGATTAAATCGTTCTTGTAATCAGTTAGTGATCTCATTTATTGGTCAACAAGTTTGTTTAAGGTTAATGTGACAAGAAAAAATAAAGTAGATCACAAATGAAATGTTTTTGAATTAGAATGAAGCAACGAAAACCAAGAAACCGAACCCAAAACACAATGCACAATTAATGTGTGAAAGAGTTCGAAACCAGATTGTGCCTCCAAACCACTTTAACTCCATAACTCACATTACTGCCAAAGAGATGGAAACAAGTTTCTTTGCATATGTATGGTAAGCTGCATGGGACCATTGCCTAACAAAGCCGAGCTTTGTCTACACCAAAAGCATATAAGATTGGACACATTTTTCTAACTTAACTTATGATTGAGTGAGAGATATTAATAAACCATATCATTAAAGAATAAGTAGAGTAGATAGATTGATTATACACTAAAACACAGCATCTTAATATCAGTGTGGAAAGTAGGTGATCCACTGCGCGTGGGCTTTGATTTCCACTGTCTTTTCATTGCAGCAGTAACAAATTTTCACGTGAAACTTATTGCCCAATGAACAATGTCAATGATTTTTCATCAAAGTCAAAAAATAATAATTTAGTTTTTACCTTCTATTTTATTGTAGTAGTTGAAAATTCATATATCAACTGTATGTGTTTTATTGGTTAACATAACGGAACATAAATTGTACATAACGAATAACAAAATTGAGTAGGAATTATTGAATCGTGTTTGAATTATTAGGTGTTTAAATTTGAAAAATATAGATATGTAATGATGATTTGAGGACAAAAGTGATTATATGTGGAGCTTTAAAGCATGGAAGCACCAAAGTCAGTAATGGGGTAGCTGTGAGAATTAGGGTTATCAAACCCAACCAAACCAAACCCTGAC
The DNA here is from genome assembly GCA_036897725.1 of Erodium texanum. Classification (NCBI taxonomy): domain Eukaryota; kingdom Viridiplantae; phylum Streptophyta; class Magnoliopsida; order Geraniales; family Geraniaceae; genus Erodium; species Erodium texanum. The sequence continues at coordinate 9,398 of JAYMSW010002246.1, read as the reverse complement.
ACGAAGAAGGAAGGGCTTGAAGATTGGGGCAACCTCTTGTGACCTTCCACGTGTCCTCTCCCCTTACCTCTGTACCAACAAAACACAATTAGTATTTTTTAAAATTTATAGGTATGAAGCTATTAATTTCTTAAAAAGGACAGCTAAGTTTAGATCTCGTTACATTGTTGTCGGCAATTTCCACACCATTTATAGTTTAGTTGAATGTGTAATTGGTTATGGTGGTTGTGATATTGGTTTGGGTTTTGCAATGTTTGAGATTATAATTTTATGTTGGAGTAAGTTTAAACGATAACTAATTAAACTTAGGAAACAGATTCCGATATTGATATTTAGAGCATTTAGTACCAATCTTTTTTTATATTGCATGCTTCATTATATATATATATTTTTTTTGTCAATTAAGATTCAACTGGTATAAAAAAGAGAGGTTAGATGGTTTGAGATGAATAGATTTGAACAATAAAGATAGTTATAAATCGTTCTAAAAATAATATAATACAATATTTTCGATTTGAAATTTGTTAATATAAAATATATAGTTAGTTCATAAATTTGGTTTCCCAACTCATACGCACTTTTGGTTGAATATGACAGTTAACTGTAGGGTTTTACTCTATGGTTTTTAATATGTCCCATTAATTCACCACTCTAACAAAGTACAAGTTTAAACACTTTTACTGGGATTTGGGGTATAGCCTCATAGGTATTTATATAAGTAATAATGCATGTTTCAATGTTCTTGTCACGTGTAGTCGCCTGATAATATTTTTAAGGGATAATTTCACTTTATAAACGAAAAGTATCGGTCATCTTAAGACGTCAGCAAAATGTGTCAGTGCAGAATTTTTCTGTTTGCAATCCGTTAAATTTGACAGTTTTTAGACAATTTTTTTTAGAAATACCGAAAATACCCCTCCCGAAAGTAAACCATAAACTATTCAAACCCTAAATAACAAACCCTACACTATCTTCTCCCCAGGTATGAACCCTAAAACTACCATCTCCCCTAAAACTAATCCTAAAACCCTACCCTTGAATCAGGAGGGTAGAATGGTCATTTCATTAAAAAACTAACAGTTTCCATCAGTTTGCAGACGGAAAATTAGTTCACCGTTGGTTTTTGCTGACAACCTAAGAACACCGTTACTTTTCGAAAAGACAAGTTGGTTCACCGTTGGTTTTTGTAGTTTTCCCTATATTGAATAAGGGTTAAGTTCACTTTTTAACATTGCCGAAATATATATGTTCAAAAAATATTTGTCATTTTAGGTAGTCAGCAAAGTGTATCGGTGAAAAAAAATTTCGTTTGCAATCCGTTAAATTTGACAGTTTTTATTTTAAAAAAATCCCTAAAATACCACTCTCCGAAAGTAAACACTAAATGACGAACCCTACACTACTATCTTTCTGAATGTGAACCCTAAAACTACCATCTTTCCTGAAACAAACTCTAAAACCATGCCCTTAAATCAGGGAGGGGAGTAGAATGATCATTTCATAAAAAAACTAAAGATGTTAGTTAGTTTGCAGACGGAAAATATGTTCACCGTTGGTTTTCGTTAAGGACCTAAAAACACCGTTATCTTTCAAAAAAACGGATTAGTTCACCGACGTTTTATATAATTTCCCTTAAAATATATGATGATGTTTTGTTGTTAATATAAACGGATAGAAAGCATCTAAAAATTAGGTTATTACGTGAATATCTAGTGACCTCTTTTTTTTTTTTTTTAATAGAAATGACAATATTGTAATCACATAAAAAAAAAAAGAGTATAATTAAGTATTTTACTATAACTTGAGTATTTCAAGCAGTTTACTTAAAAGCATAACAAAATTACGAGCGATAATATGAAAAAATAATTTTATATTGGAATTTGATGAGTTTGAAATTTAATATTTGTAACGTGATTTAAGTTCAAAACGGATTAATATAATATGTAATTATCTCTAAATTACATTTTTTTTCATTGGTTTTGAGTTTTTGCCTATTATTTAAAAAAAAAACTATATTGAATTATTAGAACAAAATCTTTAATCACCATAAAGCATATACCTGTGAATGAGATCTGTCTCTTACACTTCAAGTTATTTACTAAAATGACCCTTCAACTTTTCAAAACCACTGCTCAACAGATTTGGACTCTTCAGATTCTTAAACACAAGTCTTCCAAAAACACCAAACATCACCCAATTTTCAACCATAATTGCAAAGTTTTAGCTGCATCTTCTGACACCCATCTGCTCCTGACCATGACAACTATCCAGCTGTCCCAAGAACATAACTTGGGTAAGTTCTCAATCTCTCTTTTTTTTTATAATTTTTTTTTTACTTTTACTGATTCAATACCTCTCCTTGTTCCATAATCACAGACAAACAAACCCATGTTATTTTTTTTATACTAATTTACCAGGTTTGAAGAGATTGTTGAGGATTGTTGTTGAAGAACATCAAGAGAAGCATATTGTTTCAAGAACATGCTGTGTTTGTGAGATGTTTTCTAGGCATGTCAATTTGTCACACTTATGATTAGTGTGGGCTAAGTTTTGTCAATTTAGCTTCCCATTTTGGGGAAGACCTCTAGTTTTGGAGATCCTATATATGTTAAAGTTGTTATATATGTGCCTCCACATATCACATCTAAGCCTATCAACTCTTTCAATCATCAATTATGTTTGAGAATGATGTTATCTTAGTAAAGAAATTTTCTATCAGATCTTGCTCACATTAAATTCGTTCCGTCTATTACAAATAGTTTTGTCATTTCTAATCGGTCACCTAATATTAATCTTATTCATTTTGTAGAAGTATTATGATTTGTTTGTGACAAGACCTTAAATCATTGTCTATATCCATTAAAAAAAAATCATTGTCTATATTTTTAGCAAATTATTTGAGCTGGGCCAAATAAAATCTATTGTGATGATAGTTTTGTTGTCCCTAATCACCTGCTTTATATTAGTCGTATTTATTTTATAGAAAGATTATGATTTGTTTGTGACGAAACTTTAAATCCTTGTGTTTATTTTTTAATGTCTTGTTTATGATATTTTAATGGGTTATTTGAACTGAGCCCAAAAACTATCATGGTTTTTTTTGGGCTTTTTGATTGGGCCATGAATGGATTTACCAAATCTTGAGTTGACCCACATGGTCAATTAAACCGGTCGAAGGACTCTGTTTCCTTTTACTTTTTTTTTCCTCTGTAAAGCGCTAAAGCACGATTCTTCTGACCCTGCTTCTGCTCCGAGCTCCACTGTGCTAGGGTTAACAGTTCCTGCTTCACCCAATTCCATAATTTTGAAGTAGAATTGTGCTGTGTGTGCTAGGTTGAGTTTGAAAATGAACGGAGAGGAGCTGACCGAGCAGGAGACTGCTCTTTACGATCGCCAGATTAGGGTTTGGGGCGTTGATGCGCAAAGAAGGTATTTTTCTTCTTCTTCCTCCTCCTGTGCTGGTTTTTGGAGCTCCGTATGTTTGATTCTGAAATGGGTTTTTCGATTTGTTTTTGATAGACTCACTAAAGCTCATATTTTGGTATGTGGGATGAAAGGAAGTGTTGCCGAGGTAAATTCTTAGATACTTGTGAACTTCAAAATCAAAATTTGAGCAAATTAGGTTTATGTGTGTGGTTTGTTTATGCAACTCTTTTGTTTTGGGTAGTTTTGCAAGAACATTGTACTAGCTGGAGTTGGTAGTTTGACTTTGGTGGATGATAGGCCGGTGACTGAGGAAGCTTTGTCTGCTAATTTCATTATACTTCCTGATGAGAATGTTTACGGTGGCAAAACTATCGCTGAGGTCTGCTGTGATTCTTTGAAAGAGTTCAATCCCATGGTTGGTGTTTCTGTAGAAAAAGGTTTGTCATTTTGTTGTATGTTGTTAGTCGATAGGAGATCTCTTGCATACACTTTTTTTTTTCTTTCATATTTGATGATTTGGTATTTGTTAGTTTATTTGTTTCCGAAGACTCCAATCCCTGTATATTGCTGTGGTTTTGATATCTATTGCACAGTGTTACAGACTTGGTATTGCCTTATCTTTTAAGGATTTGATGGGGTTCCTCTTAAGTGATCATAGCAATGACCTTTTTCTCTCATCTTCAGAAAATAAGATAATATGATTTTGATGTTTGACAATTTCTTTTGTTATACTAATTCGAGTATTCATCCCAAAAGATGTTCTATGCATGCCACATGGTGATATTAAGCGGTCATTGCTGTTAAACTACATGAAGGGTGTTAGCATCATATCTATTATTCTGTTGCATGATATGAATTAATGGACTCTTCGTATAGGGGAATGGGTTCTTGTATGTTTTGCCCCTATGAAATGCTCATATCCTTGCATTTATCTAGTAGGTAGTGCAATTGGTTAGCATTGCTAAAAAGATTGACTATTATTTGTTCAGGTGATATATCAAGCTTTAGTGGAGACTTCCTGAACAAGTTTGATGTCGTAGTTATCAGTTGCTGCTCCCTTGCTACAAAAGTATGATACTAACTCAATTCACATCAATATCCTTATTAAAAGAAGTTATGAGATTGATTTCTTCTAGTAGTGCTTAGGTTCTATTGTCTTCTTCTCACAAGGTCTTCTGTTCTCTTACATTTTGAGTTAATGTTTCCTCTGTGCTTGAACCACAGAAAATGATCAATGAGAAGTGCAGGAAGTTGTCAAAACGTATAGCATTTTACACTGTTGATTGCAGGGACTCTTGTGGTGAAATATTTGTGGATTTGCAGAACTATAAATATGCCAAGGTGAATATCTCAGTTGGTTTTATGCATTTATTACTACTTTCTTTCTTAAAATGATACCTAATAGAAGTCTGAATCACTCTATTATATTCATCTAAGAACCCTATAGATATGCTGCGTTATTTTCTGTCAGCCTTGAATCATAAATTATTTCCTACTTTCTTTTCGTAGTGAAGGCTACAGTGCATGAGTGGATTGTCTTGCTCCTTTTGAAGATGCTTATTTTGTACTTTGAACGATGATGGTTCTATGATAATATACAGAATATATTCCCATCATCATAATGTATATGCTGTGATATTTGAGATCAACAAGAATCAAGTATTGCTAGGACATTTACTATGCAACAACGTTTTACCCATATGGTACTTGACATTTACTTTTATTACATAGTTTTTTAATCACATAGTTTTGTGTGTGTATGGTGTGAAGGAATTTTGAGGCTTTAATTGTCTCCATCAGGCTTTGGTTACATGACTTGACCATTAATGTTGTTTTTCTTTGATCTTTTTTTGTTATTTGCAGAAGAAACTAGAAGAAACTGTTGATATTGAATTGCAATACTCAAGTTTCGAGGTATTACATGTTTAATCTTAATCTATTCAAAGGATTAAAGTTTCATTTGCTCGTAGTTACTTCTAGTTCTACTTTTTCTCCCATTCTAGTTTTAAAATCAAAATTCGGAATATATTTTGTAGTGGGTTATTTTTTGTTTTACTTTTGAGTGCATAGTGTCTATGATATTAGCTACCTTTTTTGATTGACTGATTGTCTATTATAATGTACTTCTGATATCAGCTCATGCATAATCTATACTCTTGGTACTTGCAGGAAGCCATTTCTGTACCTTGGAAAGTCCTTCCTAAGAAAGTATCGAAGCTGTATTTTGCCATGAGAGGTATCATAACTTACACAACATAATTTTTCGTCGTAGATATATGTTTGTATGTCTCAGTGATTTTTCTATTGTATCATTTGGCACTTCGATTGGAACATTCTTTTTCTTCGATTTTTCTTAGTAATAGTCCACGAGTGTCCTCAACTCCTGTTCTTTCACAGTGATAGAGAAGTTTGAAGAGGCTGAGGGACGTAAGCCAGGGGAAACTTCAAGGGAAGATCTTAATGGTGTCTTAAAGCTAAAGAAAGAACTCTGCGAGGCACAAGTATGAAACTCGAGAATTTTCTTTTATGCACTGTCGTACAAAACCTCATGCTTCTCCTAACATGTTCGATCTTCATCTCGTTGCAGTCACTCAACGAGTCTCATATTCCCGATGCTCTCTTAGAAAGGTTGACAACAGTGACAAGCGAGTTCCCTCCTGTTTGTGCTATTATCGGAGGAATTCTTGGACAGGTACCAAGTTATAATCCCTTTGCGTTTTACCTTTTTATAATTAATTTATAAATGTTGATAAACTATTCTGATGTTACATAAACTCTTTAGGAGGTCATCAAAGCAATATCGGGGAAAGGAGACCCCCTCAAGAACTTCTTCTTCTTCGATGCCAAGGACGGGAAAGGCATTATAGAGGACATAACAATTACAAACGCATGAAGCTGATTTAGAAACCTGATGTTGGTGGTGTAAACTGAGATTGACAGTAGCATTTAGCTGTAGGAAATGAGATTTACACACAATCCCTCTTTTCGGGCTCTGATTAACACTGTTCATTGTATGGATCTTCGTTACCCTTCAAGTTTAAGAAAACATCAATGAACTAACTTTTTCCCCTTTGTTAAAGGTTGTTTATTTTCTGTTACAAGTATCGGACGTTATCAATACATCTTATCTTAGAATTCAACACCCTTGATCAGGATTAGCTTACTAATCAGCAATCAAGGGTCTAGATTCTCTTAATTAGGCTCTGATATATTTGGTTTTCAAAATCAAAATTCAAAAACTCAGTTATAGATCAGAACGTGGGCAGTTTTTATAATTTCCCACTAATGACAATTATCTAAGAAAACCATCTCTTCTGTTCATCTTCATCATGACAGAGCCGCAAAAAGCAGAGTACTCTGACCCCACCATGAAAGCATCATCATCAAAGATCTCAAAGCAAGAACAACAACAAGAAGATGAAGAGCCAACACAGCACAAGAGGCTCCAACTCCAAAAGCGGTTCAAGAACTTAGAACTCGAATGGGACTCAATCAAAAACTCAAACCCAAGAACCTCCAAAGCCATGTTCAGGACTCTGCAGTACACACACAACTCACCAAGAAGCCTCATGTCAACACTTCAATGCAGCAACAAAAAGTCTCTATCCACGACATGGAAGGTCAGGACCAACGATGTGGCCGTCGACGACATCTTGAGGGAGCGCAGAGCCGCCATAGAGAGCGGCGAGTTGAAGGGGAGGAGCCTCCTCGAGGCCTTCGAGGGTGCAATCTGCAATGGCTTGCCTAATCTCATTGATCAAGACCCAGAAGAAGTGAGGCTGGTGGATTACTCTGACTTCGATGGGTACGAGGTTGAGGTTGAGGACGATCAGTACCATGTTTGGGAAGTGAAGTCAGCATCATCGTCTCCTGTCTGTTGCTGTGATTGTAGTGCTTGTCTCTGTTCTTCACTGGCTTGTGACAATCGTGAAGGAGATAGAGTCTCAGAAGAAGAAGATGAAGAGGAGCAGAACAAGAGTGTTGTTGATGAGATTGGAATGAAGAGTAATGGGTGGTGGATAGCTTTCAAGCCTTGGCTTGCTACTTCTCTGGTTCTTCTTGGGATTGTATCATCAATGGCCATCTTTGGTGATTATGGAGATGATGAGGTGATTCAATTCCCAACTTAATCTTTGTTTTCCATATTTGTTGACTTATATTTGGGATTGCACCATGAACTAAGTTTGATTTTTGGTAGTGATTGTGAAGCAACTTTGGTTTATACAAAAAAACTAAACCCACAATCTCTCTTAACACTGTCTATATAATATATGTTGCTGGTGAAACTTAATAGGGAAACATATAACTAATATGGACCACCGATCAATACTCTGATTATGTCATTCATGAATCTGTTTTAAATCCGTCACTGATCTAACAGTCCAATCCAACAACCCAGATTAGTTCTGGGACTCATATGTTGTATGTCCTCAATAGGGTTTTGGATAGGATGAGTATGAACTCCTTCGTAGGTTGTCAAGACAAGTCCTTGGTCTGTCGAAAGGCGTTGGATTTGCTTCTTCACATTGCAACCTTGATGTGTGCACTTGTAGTAGCTTCTGCACAGTAACAAGTTAACAAAGTTTTAGCAATTCACTTATGTACTTAAGTGTGATACAAATGAAATGTTATGTGAACCAACCTTGGGAAATTGCTGGATTTAACCACTTTTTGCCCATACTTCCTCCAACGATAGCCATCGTCGAGTATATCAACATGGCTCCTTGTCTGAAATGCATATTTATGCTTCTTGGCATTACCCAATTTCTTGCTTACTTTTCCCTTAGAGCTTCCACTTCCATAGGTGGTTTCTGGGTCTGAACCTTGAACCTTAATATCTGCCATGTCGATTGAGGAAGGATTAGCAAGATGTTGAGGATGAGTCCATTGGAGTGATGAAGATGAATAATAAGTAGAGAAGTGGGACTGAACTGTTATGAATTTAGGTTCATGCACTTGGTTGTACAAGGAAGAGAGTATAATGTAAAAGGTGGGCGGCTAATAAGGATATGTTGATGATGTTACATGTCTATACTACACTCTTGTGGCTAAATCGGTGCCGTGAATGGCACGGAAGTGGCAAAAGAGAAAAGCTAAATGTGTTACACACAAATGGATCTCCACAAGAAAATTTGTATTGTGGTTTTGGCTGCATTCTGAGAGGAGTCAAGCTCCGTACATGTTCTTAGCATTTAGGTTATTCTTTTCCATGCCAAGAACAAGCAAAGTCATCAATAATCAATCAAATTAATTACTTAAGACAGCTTTGGAACACATGCTCCATATCATCACTGACTTATTGAACTAGAAAGAGATGGATCATGTTTTTCTTAGTTATTCAATCATCTTTACCATGTTCTTGAACTTGTTCAAGATTTTGTTTTAGTTCTTGTTCTTACTTTATTAAGTTCTTCTGATGGGTGAGTTCTTTTGAGACGGCTCGCATAGTATTATCATATCTATTGTTCAAGTTCGATCGACATAAAATCTCAAACTGATAAGTAAACTCAAGCTCATAAGTAGAAGCCTCACAAAATATGTAAATGACATATTATATATCAATCGTAAAAATATTCCTACATTACATAGTCTAGCAGTTAGTACTGATTGGACATGGTTTATATATAGTTTAACAATAAAACTGAAATAAATGACGAACAATTTAATAATTAAAAATAAATAATAAGATAAACAAATACAAATACAAATAATATAAATATTAATCATTATTATTCTTATCAATACTAGTGTAAGTCCGCGCGTTGCGCGGGGCATGTAATCCATACTTTATGTGTTTGAATGACATTTCATAAATTCGTTGAATTTCAGAAACTACATCTGATTTAATCTTTCTTTTTTGAAACCAGAGAACTGATACTACTATATGAAAGGGATGCGTGGTGCTCCCTGTAATATATCGTTTATGAACTTTTAACCAAACATGATACAATATCATTATGAGTGTAGTTTTA